>JAFEMH010003415.1:0-152500 GCA_022495995.1 Adenophora triphylla var. japonica
TGGATGCTCGGGAGGGGACTCGAACTCCAGGTTTGTTGTATTTGTGCGGTTTTTTGTTGAGTAGAGAGTGCGGCGTGGTTTTCCACCGCGGGATGACCACCATTGTTGGAAGGAAATACGAGTGGGTTTTCGCTTATGGTATAATGTCCATCATAACAGTGTGGAAAAGCTGAGGTATGCCACGAGAAATGTTATTGCATTTTCTCTACGAAATAATGTTCATCATAGCGGGTTTTGGTAGACAGAGATACGCCATAAGAAATGCGGTTGCATTATCGCTACATAATAATGTTCGTTATAGTGGGTTGTGTGGGGGATCGAGGTATGCCATACGAAATGTGGTTGCATTATCTCCCTAAGGAATAATGTCTATCACATGCAGCAAGTGTGTGAAGGGATCACGGTACGCCACAAATAATACGGTTAATAAGCGTTATCAAGCTGTATGGAATAATGTCTGTCATGTAGCGGGGTGTGGGGATCGAGGTGATGCCACAAGAAATGTGGTTTTCATTTTTCCTACGGAATAATGTCCATCATAGCTGGGTGTGGGGGACTAAGGTACGCCATGAGAAATGCGGTTCCGTTTTTGCTACAAAATAATGTCCGTCATAGGGGCCGGGGTGTAGGGGACTCGAGGTACACCGTGTGGAGGAAGAGGATCGAGGTACGCCACAAGAAATGTTGTTGCGTGTTTGCTACGTAATATTGTCCAGTCATAGTGGGTTGTTGAGGACAAAGGTAAGCCACCGAGATTGCGGTTGTGTTTTTACTGCGGAATAATATCCATCATAGCGAGGTGTGGGGGACCGTAGGTAACGCAACGAGAAATGCTAAAAAGATATGCATTATCGCTATGGAATAATGTTTATAATAGCGGGGATTTGGGGAGACCGAAGTACGCCCGCACAAGAAATGTGATTGCATTTTTCGCTATGAAATAATGTCCGTCTTAGCGGGGGTGTGGTGGACCGATGTACGCCATGAGAAATGTTGTTGTGTTTTCGCTATGGAATAATGTTCGTCTCATAGATAAAGAGTGTGGATAACCGCCATGCATGTCTAGAGGACTTACACTTTGTCATAGCCGTAAGGAAGGAGTGTTGCAGAATGCCCAAGGGCTCACACTACTATTGTTGTAGGAGAAGATGTTGCCCAGGAGATGCCCTGGAGTGGACTCACGTAGTACGAGATCCCCGAGTTTGATGTTTACGGCTTGACTTTTTCTTGAATGCTCTAGCCATCCTCTTTTAGTATGCTTGAATATGCTTGATGGCTTTGAGTCTTCTCTCATCTAGCAAAGCCAAATCATCGTATCCGTTTATCAACCACTCAACTTTGTTCACTTGGTTTTCAAGGAGAACCCTTAGTGAAGGTACTTCTAATTCATTTGGTAGCAATGCTTCCATCCCATGAGGCTAGGGCATATGTGGAAATTACACTGATCCGAAATGCTTTTGCCGAGGATATGGGAGTTTTGCAAAAATATTTTTGAAGTTGGACGGATGAAATTATTTTGAAAAGAGAGTCTTCGCCCATTGCCATTTTGTGAGCCCAAAACATTGACAAAAGGCTTTGGAGTAAGATTTTGAGTTTGGAGGTCACGTTATGCCTCGTAAAGAGAAGATTCTAGTGCTCACTCGAAATGCCTCGTATCTATGAGAGACTTTCTAATCTTTTCGAAAATTGTGTGTGTGTGTGTGTGTTTAAGATCAAATTATTTTATACCTAAAAGAATAGAAAAAGCGTACGAGTTTTAGAAAAACAGCTTTGCTTTGATAAAAAGGGGAAAATAAATAAATGCGAAGCTGGAAAAATTGGAAAAAAATTGAACAAATGTTCACGACAAAAGCCTTACAAACTGATCCGTACAGATCAATACTCATTTTCAAGGATGTCCGTATGGATGCACATGCGTATATCGTTTGTTTTCTACGTATCTCATTTAATTTCGATGTTAATACGATTAGACTTGAAAAACAATAAAGTTGACAAATTTCTAAAAGCGTCCGTCCCGGTAAAGTTGACCATGAAACATGGAAAAAGTCAAACTTCCAATTCTAAGGTTTGTCATCTCCAAAACCCTAAAATAGTACAACAATGGTGGTTTTTGAGCTTTTCTTGAGAGATAACAATGGAGATTGTTTGTTTCAAGTAGAGAAATAGAGAGATCTTTTAAAGTTAAACTTGGATCTTTTGTCACATTTTAGGAAGAAAATGGAAGAAGTGAGTTTACATCAACATTGAAACCTTAATCCCTAGAACTACATCTTTAATATAAGTGATGAGTTCATCCTTGGAGATAGGGGTTACTTGTATCATTGTAACTTAAAAGAAAAAATGGATCAAAAGATGATATAGGAAATGAAGACATTTGAAAGTAGGTAATGAAAAATATAATACTTGGAAATAGTTATAAACAAACCACTATATCCGTTAGGCTTTCCCATTACTTAAGCACATTGTGCATAGGAAAGCCTTTAGGATTATTTAGATGGTTTGGGTCTACAATGTGCAAGAATATATTAAAGACTCACATAATAGATAATAGTTTCAACAACAACGATTCATTTCATAAATAGAATAAATACTTTAAAAAATAGATTAAAAAGTGTTATTAGGGTTTCGAAGGAGATCTCACCAATGTTGGTTCTTTCCTATCTTCCTATGGTTTGATTTTTGTTTGTTTGATTTACTAAGGTGAAAAGAAGGAGAGAAAATTTCAGCCCTCACTTTAAGCGGGAATCTCCATATAATACTCTCAATACTACTCAAATTTATGTCCCCAAATCGAAGGAACTAGAGTGTTGTATTTATAGCCTTTAGAAATGCTTCAAGGTGGTCCAGGTACGGGAATATCTTTGCCTTTTTCAAGGTGATTCGTACGGATCAAGGTGTAGAAGTCAATATGTTTTTGACTTTTTGTTAATTCAGATGAGGTCCTTCAGAGGTTTTTAATGCACAAAATGTCCTTTCTTGCCTCGCTTGGTCAATTTAACGCTAGTAAAGTCAAGGGACTTTCGTGATTTTGGATAAGCGTACCCTCGGTGTCCTTCCCGCATGCTCGGATGGAGAGCGGTACGGATAAGGGGGTACTTACGTAAGCCCTACGTCCGTCGAATCATTTCCTGGAAAGGAAGTTTGTAGTTGTCGATAAAAATAAGCAATCCTGATTTGGATCTCTCGTTGGGAGGAGATTCGGGCTTACGATGACACGCATCGAAAAGAGGTTCGAGCTTACGATGATGAGCCGAAAAAGAGGTTCGGGTGAACGATGACGACCAAAAATTATTTTGGGAGTCAAAATGCTAAATTTGCAGGTGGAATAACTTTTGGACAGCCTAAGGATAATAGCTCGTCATAGGGGCAAAAATGTTAATTCCCTGAGTGTGAAATGAGATCCCGTACGGCTTCACCACGATTTTACAAGGTGGTCCGCACGAATCCGAGTGGAAAACATGCGAGGAATTTAAACATATTCAGGACCGAAGATGTCGCCATTTACCCAAAAAATTTGGCAAACACTTGTAGCTGGCGTCGCGGGGAGAGAGAGAGAAAAGGAGAAATCGCCATTGATTGGCTAAGCCAAAGGATTCACCAAGGAAATCTCCTCACTTTTTTGCTAAATATTCATCATGGTGAGGAAATCGAGGCGAGTTCATCACCATAAGAGCCAAGAAGTCCTTGAAAGTGTGTTGGATTTGCAAATGAATTCTTCAAAACTACAAGCCTTCTAAGATCAATCCCGGACGAGTTATATCCAGATGTGCACAAGCATAAGTCGAAGGAAGGCAAAAGTCTTGGTAAGAACTCTAAAATTTTGTCTCGATTTTGGTTTTGAAGGGATGTCATGCTAGAACTAGGGCTTAGTTTTTGTCATTTTAGGGGTTTTGTTCTTGCCATGATTTTGTGAAATTGATGATGGAATATTGAAATTGAATGTATATGGCTTTATGGTACGTGATTCTTGGTATTGAAAAATATGAAGTTTAGCTATAATTTACTTGAAAATAAAGTGTGGTTCTTTTGAAATGGGGCATTGCATAGCTTGAATTGTTTGTACCTTAGGATGATTTCATGAGTATGACATATGGCGGTCTTTGTATGAAATATGAAGTACGAGAGTATGGAAAACCTTGCTTGTGATCATCAAAGTGTGTCAAAAATTGTCTAAAATGGGATGAGATTTTTTAAAGGAAAACATGTCATCCTTGGGGCGTTTCTTTTGAACATTATGGAGTGTGCTGTGTTTAAAACGGGGCTTTTGAGATAAAATGTGTCGGGTGGGGAATGGGCTTTTGAGATAAAATGTGCCATGTGTAGAACGGTTTTTTTGAGATAAAATGTGTCGTGTGAGAATGGGCATTTTGAGATAAAATGTGTGCCGTGTTGGAACGGGCTTTTGAGATAAAATGTCGTGTGGGGAATGG
The DNA here is from genome assembly GCA_022495995.1 of Adenophora triphylla var. japonica. Lineage (NCBI taxonomy): Eukaryota > Viridiplantae > Streptophyta > Magnoliopsida > Asterales > Campanulaceae > Adenophora > Adenophora triphylla. Next base: position 4,431 of record JAFEMH010003415.1, read on the forward strand.
GTTTGTTTGAGAAAAAATGTGTGCCATGTGGGAACGGGCTTTTTGAGATAAAATGTGTGCCATGTTGGAACGGGATTTTAAAGATAAAATGTGTGTCGTGTTGGGCGGAGAACTTTTAAGATAAAATGTGCTTGGCATGAGAATGAGCTTTTGAGATAAAATGTGTGCCATGTTGGAATGGTATTTTGAGATAAAATGTGCCATGTGATAATGGGCTTTTTGAGATAAAACATGCCATGTGAGAATGGGCTTTTTGTGAGATAAAATGTGTGCCATGTTGAGAACGGGCTTTTTGAGATAAAATGTGAATGATATGTGACATTCTTCTTTTATTACCGTTAGTGCTTTCATCGGAGTTCTACTCGATACATACATTTGCTATGTTTACTTGTAGGATGACGTGCCTTTGTCGGAGAGAAGGGGCCCGAGTAAGATTGAAGACACCTTAGGGGTCTATTGAGATCATGGTGGAGGTTTTGAGGAGTATGCTTGATAACTCATGGGAGGGGAGACTTGTTCCTCGGAGACTAGTCATTGATATGGGGCTAAACGTATTCATGGAGAACCTAGCTGGGGTAGCCTCAATTAAGAAAAAAGAAGGGTGTGTGGCATTTCCTAGGGAGAGGCAGGAGGTTTAGGCACGAGCTCAACTTTTCTATGGATAAGTTTAGAAAGGGGCGCGGCCGGCTCTTTGGGGTGTTTTGAGTTTGCTCTCTGAAGGTTATGTTTAATGTCATTGTCTTCCCTTTCTTTTCCCCGAATGTTATCTATTTTTGTGGCAGAAGTGTGGTGGTGGGAGGTCTTCTAGTATCAACGAGTGGGACAATGCCATGATGAGATCCCTGCAAAGGTATCCGCCATGCTTTGTTGGACTCGGCCTTGGAAGAAGAGGAGGGGTATCAAGAAGGAAAGATCCACTTAAATTATAATGACCTGAAGAGGCACTCTGGAGAAGGATAGCCCGGAGGGTTTTTAGGCTGTATCCCCGGTCTCTGATGGTACAATATGGATGACCTCGGTTATGCACCTCGAGTGACAAGGTATAGGAAGCTCTTGTGGGGCTTTACTTGTGATGTGATATACTTGGGGGAGAGGGTTTTTGGCAGCATGGTGTCGGGTGGTCTCGCCTCCTCATGCTCCTAGAGATCCTTCCGGTTCACCATGTTGGAGCCCTTCTGAGATGAGCTATTTTTGACATTGAGAGATACCGGGTCGGGGTGGATGCCGCGGATTACACCTTTGGAAGGCGAGGAGTATGGGGCCTTTGTGAGGAGGAAGTTGAGGACACTATAGGTGCTGGATAGAGGAGATGAGGGTGACCGGTTACGACCTCGTGGATATTCCAAGATCGAGAGAAGATTTCCACTTATGTCTCATGCGGGGACTCTTCCCAGGGAGACGTGTTTTTTGTGCCCATCCCAAAGCGGGTTCCTTCCTCTTACCGGGTTGATCCTGCAGATGTGCTTCTGTAAGTGTTATTCTCTGTCTTTTAGCATCTTATTATTCTTTTCTACTTCTTTTTTTTTCTTTTTTGTGACCCCTTTTCTTTATCATGTAGATTTCGTGGTGAGCAAAATACTGATTTGATCACCGCCAATATCTCGGGGATGAAAGCCTTTTTACAAAGAAGCTTGATATGGGGATGTCTTGCGGGTCGATCCCGTAGGTGCAAAGTGATTCACTAGTCTGATGCCTTCGAAGGAGATCGGTGACATTCCTTTTCCCAACACCGGACACGAGATCCACACGGCCTCACCTCTCGTACCCTTCCATATACGTGACTCCGGGGTAGGTACAATTATGATGGGAGCTTCTTTTGATGAGGGTAGAGGTGCTTGCTGGTCGTTCCCTAAGGCCTATTTCCCCTGCGGTAAGCGGTGTACATGCCGAGAGCTCAAATCTTCCTTTCCCTTCTTCTCGACCCATTTTTTTGGTCTCACCTGCTCAGTAGACTTCCTCGGAGTATCTCCAGGTTGGGATGAAGGCGCGTGAATCGATGATGATGAGGTGTGGCCTCGAGCAAAGCGCACGAAGATGTAGGAGTCTTCACCGGGGCGGTTCCCCGGGCTGATGACCTCGTGTAGTAGGACCCCTTTTTTGTTTGTATGTTATGTAGGGAGAGTAAACATAACATTTGTATTTTATGCACAATATATTCAATGTAATGAGCTCTTTTTATTTACATTTAATCTGTAATAACTTAGGAGTTATTTCTACGAGTTTTTTATGTTTTGTGCATGTCGCATGAGCCCAAAATATTTTCTTTGTGGTATATAGGGCTTGAAAACAACTTTGGCTGTATATTTGGCGGTTGGGATGCAAAATCTCAACCGCGTGCGGCAGTGTTTGTTGCTGCAAATTTTTTTTTTGCTAGGGGAACAAAGAGGACCGTACGGATTCACCTTGCTTACAAGGAGGTCCGTACGGATTTGGCTGGCTTTTTAGAAAGGGAATAAATTCTGAACTAGATTTGGTTTTTGCTCTTTCTTCCACATTCAAAACAACTCACACTGCCTTCTCATCAAACTGCATTTCGGGAAAACCTCCTTTGAAGCCATACAATCAACACTTGCGATGGGAAATTTCCCAAAACTTCCAAGTGAGAAGCAAGCACATTTCCTTGAGAGGCTAAAGACGTGGATGAGGCACCATATGAAGCATAACAAGTAAGCTTTTGAGGTAAAATACAAGATCAATTCCATTCGGTCCCTCAAAGAGTTATCCCCAGATTGGGAGTTGTTACGAGCGGCCGCGAGGTTTTGGCGCACGAGGAGGCATGTTTATAGCTTCTCCTACAACGAGATTACTCCCACTGTTGAGGATTGTTGGGCTTTGCTCGGGGGACTGGAAGTGGAAGCGATATTACTTTATCAATCGAGGGATGACCATTGACATGAAGCTAGCGCTCTTTATCAGAGTCTCTTTAGAGGAGGAACAAGGTATGATACTCAAATGCGGGCATATTGACATTTCTGAGCTATCTGATAGATTAATGAGTATTAGTGATGGTGAGAGTGACACCTTATGGGATGCGTTTGCTCTATGTGTGATAGCTACTCTTTTCATGGTTAGCTCTCTCGGTATATGTCACAAGGTGCTCGCTGGAGATGTGGTAGGCCATTGTCGAGCGGGTAAGGACATTGTTCCTTTGGTCTTGGGAGAGACATTCCATGGTATAGACCGGCTAGCCATGGGGGACAGGTTCATGCGTGGAGGGAGTCCTGCTTTGCTCACTTTGTGTTTGAGAGAGAGGCTTCAAGCTATGCATGTGGCTATGACATCTTTTAGTCCGTGGACATTTTCTCCGCGACCTTTGGTTTTGGAGGCCGACCAGTTCGGATGGGAGGGTTGGATGGCCAGACTCTGCACACATCACATTCATTGTTGGGTTCCTCGTTGGAAGATAGATACTAGGAGGACTCGTCAGGAAGGTTCCTATGTCGTCAGGGTTCCAGGGCTATTTCATTCTTATTTTTATATTTCATCCCTTATTTTCAGGCAGTTCGAGATGAGGCAAGAGCTTTTACTGGGTTAGAATGACATTGCAACCATGGAGGTAGCTCCTTTCCTTATGGTTGATCCATCCAAATTCCTTCTTTTCATGAGGATATGGAAGTATTCTGCTTTCCCTCCTCGGGTGCTTCTTAGGCACAGAGAGATTATTGTTCGACCACCGAGTACTTGGGTGAGGTACGAGCGCCATTATGGGACCAGACTCGAGATGATTCTAAGGAGTTGGCGTGAGGACATTGCTGGGGTTGGGTTGCCGTTCTAGTTAGAGCCTTAGGAGTGTCGAAGCTTGGGCTAGCCCTCGCTGACATCATGGAAAATGTCTTGTTTGACTATGAGGTCCAGGTCGACAAATTGGTAGAGAGAGGCCGTATTTTACAGATTCGTAGGGAGGAGATCTAAGCCGGGGCACGAGTGAGACGAAATTTTGAGAGCGAATGGTGCATTAGAAACAAAAAGGAGGACTCCCGAGCTTGGAAGGAGGGAGACAGGGATAGTTCCTGTAGAACGAAAGAATACTTGCGGGGGACGAGGGAAAAAAGGAAAGAATGGTGAAGGGACAAACACAAGTGGCATGGAGTGACCTTTTGAAATTCTGTGTATCCATTCATTGTCATTGCTTGCACATTAGTTATTTAGATGTTTTATGATATTTTAGCATGTTGTGAGTCGAGAGTAGACCGTGATTGAACTCATCAAGAAGTGTTTTAACTGTAATGATTTGTGATTTACTCTAGTGTTTCTTTCGAGACATGAGATCCTTACTTGATTCTTAACTGTCTCATTATGCTTGCATGGAGGATGTTAACTGATGATTCATTATCAACCAAAACACCATGGAGAAAGATGGTATCTAGCCGAATGGTGATTTGAAGGGCTTCGTTGTGTCTGTTTCTACACCTTGGCAATTCTGCGTCTGTGAATGTTATGACGTTTCTGGCGCTACCTCTTGTTTGACCTGTTTCAAACCATCTTATCTCTGGGGAATGCTCAATCCATCCATTGGTGTGTCTCGGCCTTGGTAGGGATCGTAAAGAGACGGCCAATCTTGGACTTTCTCTCCTGAATTCCCTCATTTGGGAGTGCTTGATTCTCTCTTCCTGATCCCGATCATCGCGGACCAGCATATTGACGGAATTAGAAATTGCAGAGCATCTATCCACACATGAGGGGTTGTCAAACATAACCATGTTTACCTTGTCATTTCTGGGGAAAGGGTTTCCAACCATGATGGGACCACGTGGGCGTTCGAGCTTTCAGTTCTCAATCAAACCCTAGACCACTTGCTTTAATATTATGCAGTTGTCGGTTGTGTCGCCGTTTTAATTATGAAAAGCGCATCGCTTATTCAAATCTAGGTTAGCATTGGGGTTTCTCGGGTGATAGTTCCCAAGAGTGTAAGTACCCCAATCCGAATCGCTCTCCATCCGAGCATACGGGAAACACCGAGGATTCACACATTCGTGATCCCGAAGACTCGTATGTCCAAAAGGTCCAAACTGTGATGATGTGCCTAATTTTTCGAAAGGACTTTGAATTTTTCGTTTCTTTGAAAACCAATCGAAAAAACCGGAGTCGCCACGCCATTTTTGTTTTAAGGGTCAAAACTTTGAAAAATGCCCAAAATCGAGAGATTTGAGTTCGGAGGTCACGTTACACGCCGGGAAGGACGTTAGTGTGCACCGGAATGCCGTGAAACGAGTCTTCCAAGCTTAAAAACCATTTGTGTGTGTGTGTGTGTGTGTTTTGGCCAAAATAAGTTGAAACTGAAAAGTAAAAATTGGTAAATCTTTATAAAACTTTTGACAGATCTCATGATTTTTGGTGTGATTTTTGGGTTGAGTTTTAGTACTCAAAAGATTTTTGGAAGTTGAAAACCATTTCTGCCAGAATGAAAAAGGCAGTGGACACTTGATTTTGAAATGGACTTTAGGGCTTGAAAACTCCAGAATCTGGGAAAAGTCCGAGAATGAAAAATGTTCAAAACACCTTATATAAGGTTTCTGTAAAAGAACTTTTCATTTTGGAGATGATTTGAGGGACCAAAACTTTCTGGAAATCTCAGATGTGAAATCTGGATTTCCAGAGACTGAAGAACTGACCTTTAAAGGAAAATTTGAAAAAGGGAGTTTTACTCACGCAAAAAATAAAGTAAAAATATGTATGGACAGCTCTGGATGTTGGATACAAAAAGTATTTTGTAGTCAACACCAAATTCTAAGTTCTTCTGTGTCCAAAAAATTAGACCATGGACTGAGGTTTTAGAAAATTGCTACTGGACAGCAACTTCTTCTTGAAGAAAAACATGATTTTAAAGGGGTTTGGCATCCATGCTTGTCCCCATTTCCTTAGGCTTTGATTAGTGATCGCTTGACATTTTAGTGGTGAATCAACTATATCAAGCCATCCTTAGGGTACATTAAGACTAAGCACTTCATTTGCTTGGGAAGGGGGAATTTTATCCTTTAAAAAGAGATTTGATGTATGAAAATGATTTTTAGGGTTTTGAAAATGTGTTTTCTTTGCAAGTAAGTAAGAACACTTTGAAAATAATGTTGATCCTTGTAGAAGATCATCCATGGAGATGAACTTCCATGGTGATCTTCTTGGATCTAAGGCAAGAAGATGAACAAACTACATTTTGGAGTTTGAAAATGCATGCATGAATGAAGGAGTTTAGGGTAAGGAGAAGGAGGCTTTACCAATCTTCTTTGTGTTTTGAGTTTTAGGCTTGAATGTAAGAGTGTTTGAGGTTTGAATATGAGAGTGTTTGAGTGAGTGTGATTTTGGGTGAATAGTTGAGAAAAAGGTGACAATTCTAGAGAATTCTCACTATTTTCTCTCTATTTTCTCCAAGGTGCAGTTGTGAAAAATGTTTCTTCTCTTTCATTTCTGAGACTGGAGGGCTCAATTTATAGCCCTCTGAAAAATGCATAACCATCCGCGCGGAGGGTTCCTGCAGCGTGTACTGTTCATTAAATGCAGCTGCAGGCTTTGGACACAAAGAATATTTTTCAAAAAAATCAAACTGGTTATGTTTTTCAACTTACCAGATTCGGATTTTTCCATTTCTTTTGCTTTTTGAGATTCTTTTCTAGGTTTAACCTTAAATAACAATGCCCACTTTACCCTTGCTTGGTTAGAAAAGTTAGGAATTGTTAGAAATGTTAGGAATGTTATAACTTTCGTTAATTTTCTAACGAAAATACTAACAACTCAAATTGGAGTACTTACAGTAGCCCCTCGGCGACGGCGCTTTCGAAGGAAGCGGGGTCGTCGATAAGAGTAAGGCTCCAAATTTGACAGGATGATCAAGTGATCGAGTGGCTGAACCTATTTAATAGGCTACCTACGTATCCTTAAGAGGAATCAAGCCAGCCGTAGTTCGGGTCTTTGAACCTGGGGATGATGGCGTTTTAGGTGCCTCGAACCTTGAAAAGCGAGCTCTGCAGTCGGGTGCTGGAGAGAAACTCTGCTGGGGATAAGAATGACCATTTTTGGTCGGATGGCTATCCGCTCTGCTGGGGATAGGAATGACCATTTTCGGTCGGATGGCTGAACCTAATGATAGGCTACCTACGTATCCTTAAGAGGAATCAAGCCAGTCGTAGTTCGGGTCTTTGACCCTGGAGATGATGGCGTTTTAGGTGCCTCGAACCTTGATGATGGCATTTTAGGTGCCTCGAACCTTGAAGATGGCGTTTTAGGTGCCTCGAACCTTGATGATGGCATTTTAGGTGCCTCGAACCTTGGGAGATGATGGCGTTTTAGGTGCCTCGAACCTCGATGATGGCATTTTAGGTGCCTCGAACCTTGATTTGAAATGGCCTTTCGGTGGACTTTGTCTGCTGCCGAAGGAGAGGGTGACCGTTTTGGTCGAGTGGCTGGACCTAATGATAGGCTACCTACGTATCCCTAGTGGGAATCAAGCCCTTTCGTAGTTCGAGATCTACTCGAGATTCCGTTGGCTTTTGTTAACTTTGCTGGATATTTTGTTAGCCTTTGCTGGGGAAAATCAGACGTATTCGTCGGAGAAATCGGCCTTACGTTTTACTGCCGGGGAATGATTTTGATGAAAGAAACGGGATTCCGTTAACTTTCTCGGAGAGATCGGACTTACGTTTCTTTGCTTAGTGATTGAAATTGATGAAAGATACGGGATCCCGTTATCTTTCTCGGGGAGATCGGACTTACGTTTTACTGCCGTGATTGAAATTGATGAAAGATATGGGCTCCCGTTATCTTTCTCGGGGAAATCGGACTTACGTTTTGCTGCCGTGATTGAAATTGATGAAAGATAAGGGATCCCGTTATCTTTCTAGGGGAGATCGGACTTACGTTTTACTGCCGTCAAGATTCCGTTAACTTTCTCGGAGAGATCGGACTTACGTTTTACTGCCGTCGAATGATTTTGATGAAAGAAACGGGATTCCGTTAACTTTCTCGGAGAGATCGGACTTACGTTTTCTTTGCTAGTCGAATGATTTTGATGAAAGAAACGGGATTCCGTTAACTTTCTCGGAGAGATCGGACTTACGTTTTACTGCTGTTGATGATTTTGATGAAAGAAACAGGATTCCGTTAACTTTCTCGGAGAGATCGGACTTACGTTTTACTGTCGTTGATGATTTTGATGAAAGAAACGGGATTCCGTTAAATTTCTCGGAGAGATCGGACTTACGTTTTACTGCCATCGAAAGATTTTGATGAAAGAAACAGAATTCCGTTATCTTTCTCGGAGAAATCGGTCTTGCGTTTGACTGCCGTCGAATGATTTTGAAAGGGGGGCTAATTTTGGTTAACTTTGGTTAACTCTGTTAAGTTGAGGACTAAACTGCAGAGTCCTGAAATTTTAAAGGGCAAAAGGGTCTTTTTGACCCTTCAAAACCATCCGCGCGGATAGGAGCGTGACCTGGATTGGTTTTAATGAGGGCCAACGCCCTTCTTCTTCCCCAGTCAGTTTTTTCAAAAAATTACGAGGGAGAGAGAGAAAAATCGCCCCAGCCGCCATTGAAGGCCAAAAAACTCGAAATCCTTTCGATTTTCTTCGATTTTTTAAGCAATGGAACACGGGGAGTTGCTTTTCAAGGCCAAGGACGCGGCCCGGTCGCGGAGAGATGATTGGAGCTTGTCCAAATGAGGAGGCATTATTCTCTTTCACAATCGATTGCGGAGGAGCCATACCCCGATGCGTGGCAACATTGGGCAACTGATCCGAGTCTCCGATCGGTATACTTCGAATCTCTTCACTTTTTTTTGTTGATTTCTTGCTTGAAATAGATTTTGTGATTGATTTTTTTTTTTTTAGATCCGAAAATTTTGTATGTTCTTGGACTTGAAATTCGATTTTGATGCCTTGCATGTTGTAATGAGTTTGTGGGTAACCCAAATGTGCATTTTGTTTTAAAAAAGAATGGGCATTTTTGCCAAAAAATTATTTTTGTCCGAAAATTGTAATTAAATTTGAAAAATTTGTGTTTTTGACTTTGAATCTTGATTTTGATGATATGCATATTGTAATGAGTTTATGGGTAACCCAAATATGCATTTTGTTTGAAAAAAGAAATGGGCATTTTGCCATTTTTTTTAAAATATGAGACGGTGATGAAAACTTGCCCGAATCCGGGACGGATTTTTTTTTTTTTTTTGCAATGTAGAATTCTCGCAATGTCGACATGACATGAATATATGCATGCCCTTTTTTTTGTGAAAACATGATTTCTTGTGAAAAATGGGACGGATTTTTTCTCCCGTTGATTGAATGAATGACTTGTGAAAAACTGTTTATTTGTGCTATTTCATGAAAAATGGGACGGAGTTTTTACTTCCGTCGACTCGATGTATGAAAGAATGAATGGTGATTGTTTGAAAACTCTTTTCCTTTGTGCAAGAAAAATGGGGCTAGGTTCATTGTATCTTTGTTATCTTTGCCGAATTTTCTTCAAAATTTTATGATGCATGTGTATGCTCTCTCTTTTTTTTGAATGCAAAATTTTGACACTTTTGACATTTTTGTTTCCCTCTCTTTTTTTATTGCAGGGTGGAAACAATTTCGTGACGGAGCAGCTGAACAAGATGAAGACTCGAGGATCAGTGGAGTCTGTTATTGGTCTATGGGACCGGCTTCTAGATATAGACAGAGGAGCGATGATGAGTCCTAGACAGATCGTCATTGAGACTGGCTTGTACGAGTTCATCGAGTGCTTGAGGGGGTTGGTCAAGTTTCCCAAGAGTAAGGGCCTGATCTTCGCTTTGGCACAGCACTGGTGGGACTTGACCCACACATTCCACTTCTTCTGGGGCGAGGCGACGGTCACGCCTTCTGATTACGCTGCGATTACGGGCTTGTCCTTTAACGGACGGAGCATTGAGTGGAGAGACGGCTACAGCGATCTGGATCTGCAGGCCCTTTTTGGATTTTCCCCTATTCCCAAAAAGGGGATGGGTATGGAGTACGCTGTGGTTGAGGGAAAGATTGTGGAGAGCATTGGGAGCTATGAGGCTGGGGACGAGAGGATAGGCGCTGAGCAGATTGACAGGGCTTTTCTATGGTTTGCTTTTTCGAGCACCATTTTTGGACACGCCGAGGGGACAGCTGTTTTTGCTTTGCTGCGATCCCTGGAGGATGTGAGGATGGCCGGAGAGGTCTCTTTTTCAGGGCTGGCAGAGCTCTATTTCGCTCTAGATCGGTATAGCCGGAAGGCTGTCAGTTCCTTGACATGCTTCGAGTTCCGTCTGGAGGTATAAGCTTTCCTTTTGCTTTCCCTCTTTTCTTTAAGCACGTATCTTTTTCGCACTTAATTGATGTGATCTTTACCTTTCGCAGGTATGGGCGTTGGAGTTCTTTCACATCACGATGTGGCGGCAATGGCGGAGTATATCGGGGCGTATCCGGCCATGCGTTCTGGTCCAAGTATGCCCGGGAGAAGAAAGGTTCCGGAAGGGCGCACGACCCTCGGATACGAGGGGCCCTTTGCCTTTGACGGGGCCGAGACGGATGAGGGGATGATATTCTATCCACAGGATCATTTCGATGTGGCGCGGTGAGCGGCGAGATATGGACCGTGCGGCAAATGAGGATTTTGAGGGGCTTGACTTGCGACGTGTATTATCTGGGGGAGACAGTGACGCGCCAGCATGGCGTGAATTCACCTTTGATGACACCGGTGGATCCTCCCGCCGACATGATGCATCCGAGTGAGAGATCGGAGACCTGGGGTGATTACCGAGGCGGCCAACACTTCTCGGCATTTGTGGCGATTGAGCAGTACCCGGTATTCATCTTGAGGAGGTTGAGGATGCCCCAGGTCCTTGAGCGGGAGGGGGTAGGGATCGTATGGTACCCGCGGATGGACTTTTCATATGTCCAGGATGGGGTCCGATTGAGGGTGCAGATCCCCCAGCCTGAGCGGCTTCCACGAGCTTTCCGGCCTCGTCCGGGTATGAAGGTATGGCTTCTCCTTCCCACCTCTCTTTTTTTTCATTCTCGCTTCATCATTTTTCGCATCACTTTTTTCTGACGCTTTTGCTCCCGTGCAGTTTCCAGAGGTGGTCGTGGAGAAGCTGACGAAGCAGGTTATCGAGGCTAAGAGATTCATCAGGAGGATGGTGGCTTGTGGAGCCCCTCAGGCTAGAGCGAGGCGACCACAGCCGGCGCCTGTCGAGCGGGAGACTTCCCCTGAGCCTTCTGAGCGTTCTTCCGAGACTCCTCTTTCTCCCCTCATAGATCCTAGCGTGGTGTCTTTGCCTTCGAACCACGTCATTCTCGAGATTCGTACGGGCAGGGACACGTCTGGCATCATGGTGGATCTTCTTCGCACGTCCAGGAGTCCGACGCATTCACCTTCAGATATGATTTCTTTGCAGATCTTGGCTTGCCCTATCAGAGTGTGCCGGTTGGTCCTGACGAGCCTTCCTCCGGAGACGAGGACGATGATTCTGAGCCCGAGACATTCATGGCTACCGAGGAGGCGGGCCCGAGCCGCAAGAGGGGCCGGGGGAAAGCACCGGCCACCGAGGATTCCGATTGACTGATTTCCTGAGACTGATTTTTGGGACTGTACCTATATAGACAGATACACTTTATTTTCATGCATATTTTTTTTTTGCTTTTCTCTTTTTTTTTTGGAATGTAATAATCTAGATTATTGTTATTTTATTATTTTTTTGAATGCAATGCTGTATGAATGCAATGTTGCATGAGCCTCGGTTTTTTGGCAAGGGTGTAGATGTTTGGTGTATGGACTGGTTTGGACAGGCTTTGGCTGGGACAAAATATTCCTTTGTGGTGCAGCAGCTTTTTAAAGCTAGCAAAAAAATCCTATCCGCGCGGATGGGGATGACATCTGTCAGGGTTCATTTATTCTGGTGGTTGGATCTGGTTTGGGGCATAAATGTCACCTGAAACTTCATCTTCTTCAGTTCAAACTGGAATTTCGGGAGTGAGAAGAGAGAAGCCATGGAAAATCTTAGAAGAACTCCATCAAAATTGTCCCAAGAATCCCAAATGTCATTTTTCAACAAGTTTAAAGAGTGGTTTCGGGAGATTATGCATGAGAGGAGGTCATTTTTTGAAGAAAGGTACAAGGTGAAGTGCTTATGGTCCCTCAAAGAATTGGTTCCGGACTACGACCTCTTGAGAGCTTCTTCATCATTTTGGGACACTAGAAGGCATGTCTTTTGCCTTTCTTACAATGAGGTTGTTCCGACCGTTGAAGAATTCTGGGCTTTGCTTGGCGGTTCGGAGGTGGAAGAGATTGCGGTTCCTTTGCCCGGAGGAGCCTCTTTTGTTGACAAGTTGTGCAACCTTCTTCATCTTTCCCCGGAGGAAGCACAAGGTATGATCCGCGGTCCTGATCATTTTGATATTTTTGGTCTTCCTGATAGATTTAGGGGCTTAGGCTTGGTGGATGATGCCTATTGGGATGCTTTTGCTCTTTGCATGTTTGGTACCTTGTTCATGGTTTACTCTTTTGGGATTTGTCATCGGGCTCTGCTAGATGTAGTCGTTCATTGTCGCTTGGGCAGAGATGTTGTACCTTTGATCCTGGGGGAGACTTTTCATGCTCTCGATAGGCTGGCTACCGGGAGACGGTATATGCACGGGGGCAGCCCATTTCTCTTGACTCAGTGGCTGATGGAACGCCTGGGGGTTCTTCGGGAAACTTCTGACATGATCAAGCCTTGGACATTCGCCAGGAGAAGGGTTGCTGTAGATTTTGATGATCAGGGCTCATGGGAGCGTTGGATGGCTGGTTGCCGGACAGAAGATATCAGATGGTCAGTGCCTTGTTGGCGGGTGGAGACTCGCAGAGTACTTCAGGACGGGTCTCATGTGGTCATGCTTCCGGGGCTTTCTCAGTCCAGCTTCTACATTCCGGCTTTGGTTTTGAGACAGTTCGGTTTGGAGCAGATTCCTTTGGAGGACTTTGATGATATAGCCACCAGGGTGGTGGCTTCTGCTTCTATGGATGATCCTTCGGTGTTTCCATTTCTTTCCCGAGTATGGAGGTATGACGTCTTTCCTCCTCGGGTCATCCTCAGCGTCAGAGACCTGTTTTTCGACCACTTGGTACCTGGATTGGTACGAGAGGCATTTGGGAGGGACTCAGATGGCTATTTTGAGACGGCGTGAGGGCATTGTGGGTTGGGAGGACCTGACAGTTTTGGAGAGGAGGAGGGCCGAGGCGAGGGCCAACCCTCACGACAGGAGCGGAGACGCTGTGACCGACTATGAGGCTTATGTCAAGAGACAAGAGAGGAGGACTCCTACTTTACCGGCTAGGCTACGGGAGATGAGAGACGGCCCTAGGGCTACTAGGGCCACGACGGAGGCGGGTTTGATAGATCCTGTTCCTATACCGAGCTTGGTAGGAGGAAGACCGAAATTTTTCCCTGTTCGTAAGAAGAAGACTCGAAGGGGAAAGAAGAGGGGAGAGGCCAGTACGAGTGGCTTGGAGTGACCTTGAGGTTTCCGAGTATCCCTTTCTTGTCGCAGTAGACACATCGGTTTGATTATGTATCTTAGTTTCTTTTAGCAGGTTGCCAGTTGTAGGAATGAACCGAGCTTAGACTCATCAAAAAGTTTTTAACTTTAATGAATATTTGAATTGCTTCAGAGTTTTTCGAGACGCTTTCATGGTCTGATCAATGTGTTGATGACAAAGTATGTCTCCTTTATTTGTGTTTTAGACCGAAGCGTTTCCGGCTGCCTACGTTCCCTTCGGACAAAAGGGCTCAGGTCTTCGTAGTTTGACCTGGTCGATTTTGTTTTGTTTTGTTTTTTGTTTTTTTTGTTTTTTTTGTTGTTTTTTTGGTGCAACCACTGTTTTTTACCTAGGCCGCCCTTTTCGGGTTTTCAACCTAGTTGGGTATTACTCTTTTGGCACTCTTTTTTTTTGACTCGGTCTTTTACGCGTAGTATCTGCGCAGCTTGTCACCATTCACTGGGTGTACAAAAGGATTTCCGTCGAGGTGCACCCAAGTTGCATGGCTCCTCAGGAGAAGATCTTACTCGGGACAACATATGGCCCGACCCAAACAGGCTCCCATTTGCCAAGCGGGTTGATACGGACTGGGGGCTTCTCTTTCAAGACGAGATCACCTTCCCTAATCTCCCGATGTTTTACTTTCTTGTTAAAGGCTCTGGCCATTCTTCCTTGGTAGGCTTGGATGTGTTCCATGGCTTTCAATCGTCGCTCATCTAGCAGGGCCAATTTATCATGGCGACTCTGGAGCCATTCGACCTCGTTGATCTGGCTCTCCAACAGCACACGGAGTGAGGGGATTTCTAGCTCGATTGGGAGCACGGCTTCCATTCCGTAGGTGAGGGCAAACGGTGTTTCCCCGATTGCCCATCTGACGGATGTTCTGTAGCCCCAGAGTGCCAGGTGTAGCTTCTCGGGCCAATCTCGACCTCGGACAGCCATTTTCCGGATGATGTTTTCCAGTCTTGTTTCTTTGCCTCGACGGCTCCTTTGGTTTGGGGCCTGTAAGGAGATGACTTGTGACGGGTTATTCTGAATTCCGCCAGCAGCCTGTCGCATTCCCCTTCGAAATGGGATCCATTATCTGAGATGATTTCGGCTGGCAACCCGTATCTGCATATGATGTTCTCTTTGATGAAGAGGGCAACTTTTCTTGAGGATTTTGTAGGATTGCTGTAGGGCATCCTTTTCAGTTCCTTCGAAGAGATTACCAATCTGCGTCTCTTTAGGCTCTTCCGCCGTTCCCAGATTCACGCTTGTCAAAATCCTTTTGGCAGCTTGGGCTCGATTTTCCTCTTCCCGAACAACCTGCTTAAAGATTTTTGTTCTCTTTTTTTTTGTTTATTTAATGTGTCTGCTTCTTTATCTAATGAATCATTATTAAATTTTTTTTAATTATTGATTTATCATTAGTTAAAGTGGCAATCAAGGGATACTCAGAAAGGTTCGTCATTTCATTAGGAACGAAAGGAAGTACAGCATTTGCTACAGACTCGTAGTCTTCAGGCGTAAGGCCGTCGGACGACTCTAGAGACTTAATCTTGACCAAGAAGGATTCAGAAGACTCTACCTAGATTGACACAAAGGGACGGGGGACCAATCCAGGCTTGGTGATCATTTCTCCTTTGGTCACGGACGGGCCTGAGAGTTTCCCGATTCTTTAATGGCATCGCTGTCAGAGGCCTCGTGACTCGGGGGCTATCTCGTTTCTGTTCTCCGTCCTCGATCATCGCTACCATTTCTTTGGTAGGCTGAAATCAATCGGGTCCGGTACACTGGATCTCTTCCCGAATAAGCTGGCATAATCGGACCATCCCAATCATCTGAAAAGACTTCTGTGGCTTTGGCTTTCGGCACGGTCAATTCAAACTCTGGTTTCGGACCTTCCTGGGCAGTAGGAATTGTGGTAGTAAGCTTCTCGAACTGTTCCACTAGGCTTGGCACTCCTTTGAAAGTGTACTTACTCTTCATGGTAGTGGTAGCCCCGGGTATCTTGGGTAGGTCCAGAAACATGCTACGGACAGGGTTAGCTTTGTCTCCCCTGAACTTGTTAAGGCTATCCTGTAGGTTCAGTCACCCTTCTGTAAGAGTGGGCTCTGTGATGTTACCCGGTTGTGTGGGACCCTTTACAAAGTAGTTAGCCAAATTAGGATTGAAAGGGAGAGATTTAGGGTCGTCGACCGGGACCCTTCCTGTGATAGCTTCAAATCCTTTTCCTTTTGCAGTGTCCACCGAGGAGGCCTCATATCCCAGGCCGTGGCGAGTTTTCTGTCCTTTCACCTCGATGAGTTTGTGAGTTCCTTGTTGGTGCTTCCCCAGACCGAGGCCAGGTAGATAGCTCATCTTTCTCATCATTTTCAAGACCGGAGGGATTTTATCCCGGGTGATTGTCAGATCTATGTTGCACACTTGGGCTTTGGGAGGCTCGACCGTGAAGCCCGTTAGCATGAGACCTTCCTCATCATGTTTGATTTCCAGAATAGGTATTCCACCTGTATCCGTGCCCTCCAAGGTGACTAAATCCCCATAAATGGTCGTCAGGTCCCCATTCGAGACGAATTTCACACTGCTTGAGTGGAGGCTTGAGGCGACCCCCTTGACTGGTGCGCCCAAGGTCTTCCCAATAAGGCATTAAAAGTTATCGGGATGTCAATAACCTGGAATTCCACAGTATCAATTTACGCCAAACCAGAGGTCCAAAGTAGCAACTCCAAGGACTGCTCGAGATGTCGAGTCGTAAGCTTTGACTGTGAGGGAGGAAGGTTTTAAGTCCCTGGACTTGATGTCAAGCAGGCTCATGATCTTTGCCGGAAGAATGTTCATTACGGATCCATTATCAACCAGGACCCGAGGGAGGCGTCGTTCATCCAATTGGACTGTGATGAAGAGAGGCTCGTTATGATCAGCCCCAAATTGAGGGAGGTCGAGATCTGTGAAAGTGATTATGTTCCCGTAGTGGATGTTTCCAATCAGCTGTACCACGTCATCGGGAGTAGCATCAATAGGGACCAAGGTGCAGGCTAGGCTTTCTTCCAGCTTTAGCTTGTGGGGATAGGATGAGGTAAGTAGGGACCATAGAGAGATGTTGGCCTATGTTTGCTTCAACTGGGTGAGCACGGGATCCTCCTTTCCGGGGTCAGGAGCTTCGGCTGTCTTAGCATAGGGGTGGCGGTTCTCCTCAGGTGCTTGATCTGTGGCCTTCTTATCTGCCTTGGGATTCCCTTGGAAGATTTGCCCGGATCGGGTCAACAGGTTAACTTCCTCATCAGTTGCTTCTTGACTAGACTTCTTCAACGCTGCTAAGGTCAACGGGGAGCCTTTTTGGCTATCGGCCCTGGTTACGACGGATTCTAGCAACGGTGAGGGGCCGAGCTATCTTGTCTCCTTCCTGGGCGGCCCTTATAACTGCTTCCCAAGTCACAGGCCATTGAGTCTGGGGTTGTGTTGTTGCCCCCTGGATGGCCCACAGAGCTAGGGTGTCCTCCGATTCGCTCCCATAGTCTGCCTTGCTCATAGTTATCATACAACAAGAGTCGCTATTGTCGGGGCTCGGCGGCTTTTCGATTTCATCCCCGGTATAGTGCAGCCATTCTGGTTCCTTTCTGTAATACTCAGAGTTGGAGATGATTGTAGCACTTTGTGTGGGAGGCGCATCCGGTATCATGCCAGTTTCCAGGACTTCTCTGAGAGCTGACATACATTCGGGGAAGGTGACCTCTTCTTGGGTAACCCTGACAAGGAGTGTTACTTTGTTCCAGGGTGGATTTGATCTGACCATGGTTATTTTCTCATTTGGGCAGATGGGAGTTAGTTTTCCTCTCTCGATCAGATCTTCGACTATCAGCTTGGATCGGATGCCTGAAAACCCTTTCCCCAAAGCATGGTAGGCAGTGTTGAACTCTAAGACATCCACGTGCTCAGACCCAGGAAACTTCATGGCCTTCACGTCCTCGGTTTCATATTCATCTTCCGAAGTGTCTTCGGTCTTATGGCTATCAGCCTCCATTTCATCATACATCTTCTTTCTTTCACCCTTGAAAGTAGGGCAGCCACAAGTAAAGGATAGGCAACGTTCCCCCTCGTAGTTTGATGTGGCAGCTCGATAGATCTGGGTCCAAATAAGGAGCACCCGGGGTCCACTGTCGGGCGCTGGAGCAATTAGGAAGGCGTCATGTGGATCCATAGGTATGAAAGCCACTGGGGAGACGTTTAGATCAATAACCCTTTTCAGTGATTGCAGGCATTCGCTGTGCTCAAGCGGCCCGGTTGTGACCCTTACGGTTGTTATGCCATCCGTTCTCGGGAAAGAAGAAAAAGATCCGATGACGTTTACGAATTCTTCGTTTTCTGGTCGCTGAAACCCTCCATTCTCGACCAGTGCTTCAATGAACCCTTTCCATTCACCAGTCAGGTTCTTATAAGGAACATTGTGTTCTAGGATTTCGGATGTGTACGGATCTGGGCGAGGGCTTTGTTGTCCCTCATCCTCTGAAGTATCCGGACACTGACCACAGGTGCATCTTACGAGGTGCGGCTCTTGGGGGCCCATCCCTACTGGCATTTGACTTGCATTTTCCGGTGGTCCTTCATCGTCGCTTGCTGACAACCAACCATTGTGTCTGGCTCCCATGGTGTCATTTCCGGCCTGATTGTTCCAGATTGTTTCCGGATCTGGGGCCTCAGTTGACTCTTCGCTCTCGTCATCATCGTCGTCATCGCTGTCATCGGAATCATCTTCCCATACTACCGGGATTTCGGCTGAGAGGGAACACCGATCAAACCCGTTAGGGGAATATGGGTGCGTGCAACCATAGAAGTTGTCATATGCTCCCATTCCTGAAAGTGGTAGTTGTGACTCCGCTTCTCCTCCCAGAAACTGCGGGGGAAGAGTGAGAGGAGGTGGCACGTATTTGACTCCATGCAGGATATAGAAGGAGTCCTCCTCTTCCGATTCTTTGTTGTTCTCGGGATCATATTTGGCCTCTCCCAAAACCAACTTGCAGAAGTGTACTAGTTCCAGATGCTCCTCGGCCTTTTTGCTGATAAGCCCCAGTACACGCGCTCGCCGGAAGCTTTCTTGTTCGATTCTTCTCGATTGTTCTAACCACCTTGTGTAAATGGTTCTCTCATGCTTTGACCGGAACAGCCCCAGTTCTTCAGTATCAGCTATCCCTTCCTCTGAGAAGTAGCGAGTTTCATATTCTTGCAGGAAATCTCTGACATGAGACCAAGATGGGTTGATTCGTTCAATAACCTCGTGGCTGAGGGGGAATCCGAATTCAGGATCCTCGACAAGGTTGGCCATGGGTATTTGGGAACCTTCATCATTTTCCGCATCCTTCTGGTCATATGAAGGTTCTCCACATTCAATCATATTCACCTGGTTATGGTTCCTTGGCAGAGGATTTTTTACTGTATTTGGCCCCTCGGGGCCTTCCAACTTTCCTTGCTCTATCAGTCCCTGGATTGCCTTTTTCAGAGTAAAGCAGTTATCTGTTAGATGTCCATGGGCTTGATGAAAAGCGCAATACTTTGAAGTATCCACGGGAGCATTCGGATTCCTGGGTTGGAAATTCTCCAAAGGCCGCAGCAAGCCTTCTTTCACCAATCCCCTAAAGATGTCATTCAGAGGCATTCCAAAGTTTTTGAGGTTCATAACCCGTGGTCTGGGCTCGGCTGGTTTTCTGGGAACAAAAGGAGTTGCATTGTTACATTCCTGTCCCGCATAATTAATCACATCTTTGCCCTTAGCAGGAGCGGGAGCGGTGTTGAGGGGAGGAGCCCGATATCTGTAAGCAGGTGCAGCAGCCGGTTGCTGATTGTAAGCCTTTTCAAATTTAGTTGCGGAGTTAACCATGGCCTGTAAGTCTGAGTACGGGAAGTGACTGAGGGAGGCTCTCAGATGCGGTTTCAGGCATGACTGAAAGATGTCCAGTTGTTCCTCTTCAGAAGGAGGGGTTGCCATTTCGCTAAGCTTCAAGTTCCAGCGCTTGTAAAAGTCCCCGATGTTCTCGTCGGGACGCTGCACTGTTGTCTGTAGGTCAACCCTATTTGTTTCCCACTCCAAATTAGCCTTGTACTTTTCTGTGAAGGCGCTAGTGATCTGATCCCATGTAGCCCTGGCTTCGGGTTTTAAACGGAAGAACCATTTTAGAGCACTGGACATCAAAGAGAGACTGAAATAGTCAGCCAACTGCTGATTGGTGCACCCTTTGGCCTTCATCGCCAAGGTATACGTGTCCAGATGAGTTTTCGGGCATGCAGTACCATCAAAGAGGTCCAGATTCGGCATAACAAATTTGTGTGGCAGGGGAACAATGGAGTCCGGGTCTGTAGGCCGGAAGGCAGATTTCTTAGCGGTCAATTCAGCAATATGTGCTTTCATTTCCTTATGCTGTTCCATGAACCAGGCCAGATGAGGGTCTTGTGGCGGAGCCGTGGCATTTTAACCGGAGAGGGGGGTTACCACGGAGCGGGCGAGGTGGATGGAATGGCCGGCCCGGGGACGTAGGTGAAAACCTGTCCTTGGGCTGAGTTACCCTGGGGAGCATGAGTAGGAGCTTGGGCAAAGGGATAGAACCTTGCGGCCTGCTGTTGATTTTCAACCGGCAAAGTGGGTGGAGGCAGTCCTGATGTAGCCGGATAGCTTGGATTTCCAGAATGGGGCCCATAAGTAGGCTTAGGTGCGGGCTGCTATCCCTGACTGTTGAATTGCATGGCTGGCTGAGGCGATGGTGTATAACCCGGGGGGTACTGCGGTCCTGGTGATTCTGATGAAACTGGGATGGAGGTTTGGTAACCCATCGAACCCTGAGTGAGAAATGGGTTTGTGAAAGCTGTGGGAGGAGCAGCTGAGCTAGCATCATTCTGAGGAGGGGCTCCTGACGGCTGTTGAGGCATGCCGAACTGTTGTTGTGGCCCTTTGAACTGTTGCTGCGAAGGCCCGGATTGATCGGTTCCAAACTGTGGCGGGATCCCAATTAGCTGTGGCATTCCGAGATAACCCCAACCATGAGAAGACATTCCGTACTGGCTTTGTCCCCACTGAGGAACTGTGAACTGATTTGTGCCGTCGGGCTGCGTGGATCCTGGTCCGAAGTTGGGGGCCGGGCCGACACGAAGATCGAGGAGCATGGGTTCTGGTAGTGGTACCATAGGAGGTGGGCGGTGGCATCCTGGAGTAATCAGGGCGACTGAGAGTGGGATTGGCATCCTCTTCCTCTTCCACGGTGAAGGTGCCATCGGGATTGAGGCTGGCGGCCAAACCATGGCTCTTAATAGCCTCCATAAGGCTATTCAGCTGTGCTTCCTGTCGTAACCTCATCTGTTCTGCTAACTGATTCCACTGCTTCGTCTCGAGGGGTCCCGGGAGGCGGAGTGACATTGTCCCCATCATTACCGGCTGATGCAGACATTCTGAAACCCAGAGTCGGAACAAACGGCGAGGCTGATGATGCGCTTGACTCTTCCCAACTGATCAAACGGTGACATGGTGTCCGGAACCAACCTTTGTGAGGAGCTGCGGGGGAAAAGGCATGAGGGTTCAGAGATTTGGGAATGAAGGAGGGTAGGTGTTTGGGCTTTGGGCTCATGCAACATTCAGTTATTTGTTCTTGTTTACTTAAAACATGTTTTATTAACCTAATCGGTTGGAAAAGATTGCTCTTCTTTTTCGCAAACTACTGGATCTGGATCAGTGGGCCCCGTCACTACGTCTATAAGCCCCTCGTATTCCACCTGTATTTCGACCTCCCAGGGTGGACAGCCCCGGGCGAGGGTCCTATAGGGCAAGCGGGTCCCACCGACCGAAAGAAAAACGATCCTAAAAGTCTGCGGGTAATCGAGCCTTAACGAGCATTCGATGTAAATTACGGACAAAACTGACGTCAAAGTCAAGATCATGTCCGAGGGCTCGACGAAAAGTCGGCATGATTTGGACTGATAAGCGTCCAAAATTGATCTTGACTTGTCGTCAGTTAAGCCGTAATTAGGCATGGAATAATCATTAATCCTTGATGACTCAGTGTCATGCTGGGAGTCTGTGTATAATTTGTGCCAGTCAGAGCCGAAGTCAAGGCGCCGGTCAATATCTTGGTCAAAGTCTGCGGCGAAAAACCGGCATGACTTCAACTGATTAGGGTCCCCGAAAGATATTGAGTCGGCATGCCGACAAAGGCTTGAAAGGAAAGGTCTATACACAGACAGGGCATGACACAGACCAGACTAAAAACCAACCGGGTCTCGGACAAAGTGTGTCACGGACAAGTGCATGGTCGACACGAGGCTCCATGGGATGTTTGGGTAGTCCCGTGCTTGCACCGAGAGGCGTAATAAGACCAAACGGGCCGCGACAGGGATTTCCCCGAGTTAGGGACGTAGTGTGCAGTGTAAGGTCACGTGCGCGTAGTGTGCAAGCAGTCTATCTTCTTTTTCTGGGTAAAATAGAAATTTTTCATGTGTCTTAAAAAAGTATGATGCATGATTTTTTTTTTTGAAAATTTTCCTTTTTTTTTGAAACTCCTTTTTTTTTTGAAATTCTTTTTTTTTTTTGAAATTTTTTTTGAAAGTAAATGCACACATAAGCACATAAGCACAAAAATTCCAACAGTTAGGGACATGATTCCGACAGTCAAAATTTTGACTTTTTCCGAGGCGGCCAAAACAAACACGAAAATGTGCAAAAATCAACACACACAACAAATGATTTTTAATGCCGGGACGGAAGCTTGACCCTCAAAAGCTTTTCTTTTTGAAAACAATGATACCGGTACGTGGGATTGTTAAACCACAATTTATCCCCGACTCGTGTTAGGAGGCGATAACGGGAAGTTTAATGGTTTCCACCAATATACCAAATATCATTTTTTTTTTAAAAAAAGCTTATTCCTCCCCAGCGGAGTCGCCACTGTGACGATGTGCCTAATTTTTCGAAAGGACTTTGAATTTTTCGTTTCTTTGAAAACCAATCGAAAAAACCGGAGTCGCCATGCCATTTTTGTTTTAAGGGCCAAAACTTTGAAAAATGCCCAAAATCGAGAGATTTGAGTTCGGAGGTCACGTTACACGCCGGGAAGGACGTTAGTGTGCACCCGGAATGCCTCGTGAAACGAGTCTTCCAAGCTTAAAAACCATTTGTGTGTGTGTGTGTGTTTTGGCCAAAATAAGTTGAAACTGAAAAGTAAAAATTGGGAAATCTTTATAAAACTTTGGACAGATTCCATGATTTTTGGTGTGATTTTTGGGTTGAGTTTTAGTACTCAAAAAATTTTTGAAAGTTGAAAACCATTTCTGCCAGAATGAAAAAAGGCAGTGGACACTTGATTTTGAAATGGACTTTAGGGCTTGAAAACTCCAGAATCTGGGAAAAGTCCGAGAATTAAAAATGTTCAAAACACCTTAAATAAGGTTTCTGTAAAAGAAATATTAATTTTGGAGATGATTTGAGGGACTAAAACTTTCTGGAAATCTCAGATGTGAAATCTGGATTTCCAGAGACTGATGAACTGACCTTTAAAGGAAAATTTGAAAAATGGAGTTTTACTCACGTAAAAAATAAAGTAAAAATATTTCTGAAAAGCTCTGGATGTTATCTACAAAAAGTATTTTGTAGTCAACACCAAATTCCAAGTTCTTCTGTGTCCAAAAAATTAGACCATGGACTGAGGTCTTAGAAAATTGCTACTGGACAGCAACTTCTTCTTGAAGAAAAACATGATTTTAAAGGGGGTTTGGCATCCATGCTTGTCCCCATTTCCTTAGGCTTTGATTAGTTATCACTTGACATTTTAGTGGTGAATCAACTATATCAAGCCATCCTTAGGGTACATTAGGACTAAGCACTTCATTTGCTTGGGAAGGGGAATTTTATCCTTTGAAAAAGAGATTTGATGTATGAAAATGATTTTTAGGGTTTTGAAAATGTGTTTTCTTTGCATGTAAGTAAGAACACTTTGAAAATAATGTTGATCCTTATAGAAGATCATTCATGGAGATGAACTTCCATGGTGATCTTCTTGGATCTAAGGCAAGAAGATGAACAAACTACATTTTGGAGTTTGAAAATGCATGCATGAATGAAGGAGTTTAGGGTAAGGAGAAGGAGGGTTTACCAATCTTCTTTGTGTTTCGAGTTTTAGGCTTGAATGTAAGAGTGTTTGAGGCTTGAATATGAGAGTATTTGAGTGATTGTGATTTTGGGTGAATAGTTGAGAAAAAGGTGACAATTCTAGAGAATTCTCACTGTTTTCTCTCAATTTTCGCCAACGTGCAGTTGTGAAAAATGTTTCTTCTCTTTCATTTCTGAGACTGGAGGGCTCAATTTATAGCCCTCTGAAAAATGCATAACCATCCGCGCGGAGGGTTCCTGCAGCATGCACTGTTCATTAAATGCAGCTGCAGGCTTTGGACACAAAGAATATTTTTCAAAAAAATCAAACTGGTTATGTTTTTCAACTTACCAGATTCGGATTTTTCCATTTCTTTTGCTTTTTGAGATTCTTTTCTAGGTTTAACCTTAAATAACAATGCCCACTTTGCCCTTGCTTGGTTAGAAAAGTTAGGAATTGTTAGAAATGTTAGGAATGTTATAACTTTCGTTAATTTTCTAACAAAAATACTAACAACTCAAATTGGAGTACTTACACAAACGGACCAGCCAAACCAAGGGAGGACCTTTCATGCATAAAATGGAATTCAAGGACATGGCAGGAAATGACAAAAATTCAAAACATACATAAGCTTGCATACATGTCCCTACGGACACATGTGCAGCAAGATGTGTTCGTACGGACATGTTTGCCAACACGACAGAATCTCTCCAAAATCTCCCCAAAGTCCACAATATTCCCACAAATCCAGGAAAACTAAAAAATTGTATAATCACAAAAAGGTCCGTATGTGTGAATGTGTGCCCAAATTCTAAATTTTTGTTTTTTAGATCGGATTCACGCGAGTTTGAAAACATTCGGTTTAATTTGAAAAATGGAGTCGCCACGCCATTTTGATTTCCTCAAAACTTTGAAAAAAAGGTTTAATGGGTTCGGAGGTTAAGTTACCCCTTGGGAAGAACGGATCGTCGTTCACCCAAGGTGCCTTGCCGTAGCAAGTCTCCCTAGATTCCGTTTATCGTGCTTGCTTGCGTGCTTTCTTGTGTGCATGTGTTTGAAAAGAGGGGGGAATGTCCCAAGTTTTCTTCCGAACTTACAAACCATTTATTTGGTTGTAGCTCGGGATTCCTTGGATCTTTATGTATTCGGGACTTTGATCCCGTCCTCATCTTGGACTTGTGATCATCGCTATTTGAACCTTGGGACTTGCGTGATCGAGAGAAAGACTCTCTTTTATAGTCCAAAATCAGGTTCTTTAAGAAAGGAGTGACCTTAGCCCATCAATCCTACACCTTAAGACGATTGAGCTTATATAGATGCTTCATGCTCGTCTTAAGTGATAATCGAAGATATAGGTTCAAGGTTTATCCCTTTCTAAAGAGATTATGGCACCTTTAATGGAAGGAACGATGTAAAGATAGGATCTTTACACCAGTCCGTTCCGAAGGTTGCTAATGGGGACATGGAGAAATGCATGTAAAAATGACATTTTTAGTGAAAAGATGACATTTTTGGGTTGCAAAGGATGCATTTGATTTGCAAAGGATGCATTTTTATATAAAGACATGATTTTTATGCAAAGGATGCATTTTTATGAGGAAAATAGTATTTAATATGCAAAGGATGCTAATTTGATGATAAAAAGATGATCTTTGATGCAAAGGATGCATGAAAATGGGTTTTAGATGCAAAGGATGCACCTTTATGGTAAAGACATGATTTTTATGTGCAAAGGATGCATTTTGAATGTAAAGATTGCATTTTTATGAGCAAAGGATGCATAAAGATGACATTTTTATGTAAAAAAGGAATTTTTAGGTGCAAAGGATGCACCTTTGAATATAAATATTACATTTTTAATAGCAAATGATGCTTATTTCATGCAAAGGATGCAAAAGGGGAAGGGGGATATGATAAAGATAGGATCTTTAATGATAAATTCCAAGTCCCAAGCAAGATAATGACAATATATGAATGCAATGAGCAATTAAATCACATAGAGCAAATATAATGTAAGGTAAGGGAGTGAGAGGTTACCAATGGTGGTGACCTCTTCTTCTTTGGGTCTTTCTTGGTGGAAGGACCAACTTTGGAGGCTTCAAGGAGGAGGGAGATGGTTTCTTGGCTTTCTTCAACCTCTTGATCTTGCAGCAGTGTTTTGGGAGAGTTTTGGAGCTGAGTATGGTGTATTGTGTATGTTTTTTGTCTTGTTAAAATGGGAAGAGGAGGGCTCTATTTATAGGCAGTCTGGATAAGGCTAATGAGGCCGTGCGGCTAAGGGTTCTTGGCTAATGCAGCCGTGCGGCATTATCCTGTGTGACTCAGCATGTTTCTAGAATCATGCAAGGTGGCAATTCTAGAAGGTTTTTGGTATTAAGAAAAACGTGTTTCTTAATCTCCAAGCAGTCCCTTCAGCCCTTAGGAGGTTTGGAACAGTTCCGGAACAATTCCGAAACTCTAGAAATGTCCAGGGAATTACCGGAAAACTTATCCGGAAGGCATGAGCCAGATTTGGGTACTTACAGAAGCCCCTCGGCAACGTCACTTGCATGGCAAGTGGTGTTGTCGATAGAAAAGGATCCGATCTGGCGAATGCCGAGACGAATTAGGTGACAAGAGTGGTCGAGTGGCTGAACCTCTGGAAGGCTACCTACGTATCCCGAGTGGGAATCAAGCCAGATCGTAGTTCGGAAAAGATCCGCAGGGGAATGGCAGAGAGAAACTGGTCTCTTGCTCGGGAAATGGAAGAGAAAGTGACCTAGGAGGTCAAGCAATTGATCCTACTGGGGGTATGCTAGAGGTGACCGATGTGGTCGGATATCTAGACTTTTATGAGGGGCTACTTCACCATTGAGGAGCGATGAAGGAACAGGGTGACCAAAGTGGTCGGATGGCTGGACCTTTTATGAATGGCTGCCTCACCACTGAGGAGCGATGATGGAAAAAGGGTGACCACTGCGGTCGGATGGCTGGACCTTTTATGAAAGGCTACCTACGTATCCCGGAGGAATCAAGCCTTGGTCGTAGTTCAAGCATCACTAGATAGGTTAGGAACGATGTCTAGAATCCTTGAGGTTTTGACAATTAATGGAGGTTGTCACCTGATTGGATACTAGAGCTTACGTCACTATCGAGGAGATAGAGGTACCTGGAGTTTGGGAAACTTGAGCGTACTTCTCAATCTGTGATAGAGGTAGCTATAGTTTAGAGAACTTGAGCGTACTTCTCAATCTGTGATAGAGGTAGCTTAAGTTTGGAGAACTTGAGCGTACTTCTCTCACTACAAGAAAATTGACTTTTCGTGATTGCTTTTGGCGACGGCAAAAAAAGCAGTCACGTTTAATTATATAAGGAAACGGCTTTTGTGACTGCATTTAGTGTAGTCACATTAGGTTAGCGTGATGGCTAAACAATCACGAATACCATCACATGTACGCTATTTAAAAATTGAATTTTTAATTATTTTTAAAGATGACTGATTTTGCAATCACTTTATATGAAAAATAAAATTAAAAACGTTTTTCTTTTCTATTAGCATTCCACGACTACAACTACTGTAGAGGCGATTCTTCCTCTCCGGCGTTCTTCCTCCGGCAGCAGCGGCGATTCTTCTTCCGGTCGTTCTTCCTCCGGTGGCGATTCTTCCTCCAGCACCGATTCTTGCGATTCCAAGGTATAAGGTGACTCTCTCTCTCTCTCTCTCTCTCGCTCTCGCTCTCTCTCTCTCTCCATGTCTACTCGGTGTCTTAATTTTCTTGTTTCCTAGTTTATTTTGATTACATAAATTACTGGGCATTTGCAATTGATTGGGGGAGGAGAGAGTAACAGGGATGTTGAGATTTAAGTGGGGATTATGCGAAGATATCTGGATTTTGATTAATGATAAAGTACAATATTTCTTTTTCTCCCCTGCTGTACTGCTTACTCAGTTTTTATTTTCGTGAGTTGTTAATTTTTAATTATTACATTAATAGATCGTTGACCCACATACATTGGATGTTGATGGGAAATGCTACACTGCAAAAAAACATTCTCATTTCAGTTGGGGGACGCCCATTCATTCCTGAAATTCCTGGAAGTGAATATGTGATTGATTCCGATGCTGCTCTTGATTTTCACTCAAAACCTACAAAAATTTCAATTGTTGGAGGTGGGTACATTGCTATTGAGTTCGCTGGAATCTTCAATGGAAAAGTGATGTCCATGTATTTATTCGACAAAAGAAAGTTTTGAGAGGCTTTGATGAGGATGTTAGGACCATAGCAAGTCGTGTATGATATCGCTTATATATTCTTCTATTGGAAATCTTCATACGGAGGCTTCCCTTCCTTGACTTGTATAGGTTAGAGACTTTGTTGAGGAGCAGATGTCTGTAAAAGGAATTGAGTTCCATACAGAGGAGTCACCTCGTTTGTGATCCAAGCAAACGGTGATGGTTATTTGTCCTTGCAGAATCTAGGTCTGGAGGCATTTGGCATGGAATTAGCAAAGAATGGAGCAATAATGGTAGCTTCATTGATGGGCTCTCTCTCTCTCTCTCTCTCTCTCTCTGGTTCATCCGTGTGTGTGCGTGCGCATTGTATGTATATTTGCTACGGAATCTTAGATTTGCTTTGTGCGAATGATCTCAGGTTGATGAATACTCCCGTACATCAGTTCCAACAATTTGGGCTGTTGGTGACGTCGATAGAATTTACCTGACTCCAGTGGCTTTGATGGAAGGAGGTGCATTGGCTAAAACAATTTTTGCAAATGAACCAACGAAGCCAGATTTTAGGTACTCAAATCTATTTGGTGTTAAACACACTCAGAAAATAAAATAAAGAAAAAAGTTGTTTGTGCCTAAGAGTTAGCTATTTGATCCTAATGTTTCTAAATGTAGACTATAAAGAAAGCTATAGCAGCTGCTTCTTTTAACACAAATTGATTTATCTATATCAGTGAAATGCTTTCTGTATTAGCAAATGACAACCATAGCTATAGAAGGAACTAGTCCAGGCTGTGCATGATAATCAGGTTCTTGCTGTCATTGGTGAGACAAGTTCAGGAAAGACTACGCAAGTGACACAGTACTTGGCTGAAGCAGGGTATACAATGAAGGGTAAGATTGGAAGTACGCAGCCTCGTAGAGTGGCTGCAATGTCTGTTGCCAAGAGGGTTGCTGAAGAGTTTGAGTGTCGATTAGGGGAGGAAGTTGGATGCGCTATCCGTTTCGAGGACTGCACCGGTCCAGAGACAGTTATCAAGTACATGACAGATGGAATGTTGATGAGAGAAATACTGATTGATGAAAATTTTTCACAGTACTCGGTTATAATGCTTGACGAAGCACATCAGAGGACGATTAGCACGGATGTCCTTTTTGGGTTATTCAAGCAGCTAGTGAAAAGGAGACCTGACCTTTGCTTGATAGTGACATCTGCAACCTTAGATGCTGAGAAATTTTTAGGGTATTTCTTCAGCTGTAATATCTTCACTATCCCTGGAAGAACTTTTCCTGTAGAGATACTTTACACCAAACAACCAGAAAGCGATTACCTTGATGCAACTTTAATTACTGTAATGCAGATCTATCTGACAGAGCCGGAGGGCGATATCCTTGTGTTCTTGACGGGTCAAGAGGAAATTGACCATGCTTGCCAATATCTTTATGAGAGGATGAAAGGACTAGGCAAAAATGTGCCTGAACTGATTATTTTACCAGTCTATAGTGCACTTAGCTTCCTAGTGAAATGCAGTCTAGAATTTTTGATCCTGCTCCTCCTGGGAAGAGGAAAGTGGTTGTTGCGACCAATATTGCTGAAGCCTCTTTGACTATTGATGGGATATTCTATGTCATCGACCCAGGATTTGCCAAGCAGAATGTGTATACTGTAAAGCAAGGGCTTGATTCGCTAGTCATTACACCGATATCACAAGCATCAGCCAAGCAACGAGCCGGGCATGCTGGGCGGACGGAGTCCCTGGGAAATGTTATCGGCTTTACACGGAGAGTGCATTCAATAATGAGATGTCACCAACGTCCATTCCTGAAATTCAAAGAATAAATCTTGGAAATGTTACCCTCTCAATGAAGGCGATGGGGATCAACGATCTCCTGTCTTTTGACTTCATGGATCTCATGCCGTCTCCACAATCTCGATATCTGCCATGGAACAGCCTCTACACTCTAGGAGCTCTGGATGAGGAAGGACTTCTAACCAAATTGGGTCGGAAAATGGCAGAGTTCCCCCTGGATCCTCCACTATCCAAGATGCTTCTTGACAGTGTAGACCTTGGTTGCAGTGATGAAATATTAACTATTATAGCGATGATCCAGACTGGAAATATCTTCTATAGGCCAAGGGAAAAGCAAGCTCAAGCTGATCAAAAGAGAGCCAAATTCTTCCAGCCCGAGGGGGATCACTTGACTCTGCTTGCTGTTTATGAAGCTTGGAAAGCGAAAAAATTTTCAGGGCCATGGTGCTTTGAAAACTTTGTACAATCCCTATCTCTTAGAAGGGCACAAGATGTCAGGAAATAGCTTCTCTCCATCATGGATAAGTATGTTCAACCTGTTCTCTTCTTGTTCTGGTAGTTGTGATTTTCTTTGATTTCTGTTAGATGCTTTTCTCCAGCGTTATTTCACTTTTTTTTCTTTGAAGCTCTCTTAATTGTTTTCAAATACTTTTTAGATGTCAGATTTCAAATGATTTGTTAAATTTTTTATAAGTTATTTTTGCCTTTTCTAAGAAAAGTGATTTTTTTATTGAACAGAAAATTTGAAAGCTTGTCAGTATTTCAATGGGATTAATGAGTTGATCCAAGATTACTTTCCACTATTGGATATCATTTGTGGTTATCTATCTGCGCATATGAATATGAAGTCTTCTGATCGGTATCAATAAACGTTAGAGAATCAGTCTAAACTGAATAGCTATTTTTGTATGCATTTTTATATGTACTTCTACTTGGACATAGATGCCAGTCATGCCACTATAAATGATTTTGCAGGAAACAAAATTTACTCAGGGTAAGGCAGATCCCAAGGTCAAAGCTGCAGCGGGAGTTTAGCCTTTGAAATTTGATCTTTGCTGTATCTTTGCTCTTCTACAGTGAGAAATCAGCAGCACAATTTTATACTCCAGTTCCTTATTTTTATTTCCACGGTTGGTTGCCCATACTCTTTTCTGCATTCACTTTGTCGATATTGTAGAGGGACAATATATTATTAATGGCATTTGAGAGTCCAATTTGAAGTATAGCCGGGCCAACTTAAGCTCAGCTTAGCTTTTCTTGGCCCAACTCAATGGGAATTGTTTAATGAGACTCACTTGACTAAACGCGGAGGTAGCACTGAGAAGAAATTTATCACCGAAGATGCAGAGATTTTTTTGGTTAGTTTTTTTTTTGACAAGAAATATTAAATCTCTTTTTTTTTGCAATGTGTTTGTGTTTATAGCTTTGTAGTGCAATATCCTAAGAAGCTGCCCTCCACCAGCATGTGAATATTTGTGCACTTGTGGTAGAGAGTATAGGGAGAGAGAGTGATGCAAAACTGAGGGTCTTTAAAATTTTGTTAGGTTGTTTGGCCTTGGTAAAATTCTGTTTATAGCACCAGGATGAGTGTTGATGTCGCTCTATTGCTAACAAGCCACACTACTGCTTTTTATATTTTAAATACTTCTCTAATTTATCTTTTGCAGAAAATATTGTTGTTGTGATGAAATATGGTTTTGAGTAATTATAAACATTTGGAAAAGAAAATGTTTATTTCAGAAAAAGAAAATTTATTTTGGGGGTTACTAACAAGTTGGAAAAGTTTATTTAGGTAAGGTGTCCAAGGTGTTGAGAGAGTCCGCTAGGCTTCTCTCCTTAATTAATAGTAAGATGAGATTGTGGAGATCATTGAATGAAGTGGGAAGGCAAGTTTTACTTGTTAAGTTAGATTCTAAGAAGGCCTATAATTAGGTGAGTTACGTTTTCTTGACAAAGTTAATGCATGTAAAGGAGTCAATAAGTTGTGGTAAAATTGGATCTTTCCTTCTCATTCTTCTTCTTGTTTCGGTGACTGTTAACAAAGAGCAGAAAATGGTTCTCATTTTTATTGGTTACTGTCTTGGAAACCTTTCCTTTGTCTACCGTTTCACTCTGGTTGGAAACCTTTCCTCTGTCTTGGAAACTGTAGTAGAATGATTGCAAGGGCTATTGAAATTGTACTTGCTAGGCAGTAATTTATTAATTTATAGACACTAGAGTTGAATGTTTCCAACCTCTGGTTGGCCTGCTGATACCCGGTTGATAATTTTTTAGTTTTGTCTAATAGTGTGAGTAATCTTTATAATATCTAGATGATCATTCAGGAGTTATGAGTTTTCATATTGAAAATTGATAGTTTTTCTTTATCCGGGCTTGCGAGGGAGAGAGAGAGAGTGATGCAAAACCGAGGGATCAAATTATGTTACTTTCTGTCACTAACCTTATCTTAAGCTTCCTAATATACTTGATGGGATTTCATTGTTGTTGAAATGAAATGAGTTTTATGTATGGGCGTCTGCTATATATTTAACAGTTGCTATAAAGAGTCTGTTGCTCCTTGGTCTTATCATTGCCATTATTAGCTAACAAGAAATTTTTGCATATTTTTCTTATAGGAAACATATGCAAACAAATTACGTGAGGCAAATGGATTGGAGCCCGCAGATCCTGTGAATGGAGTCGATGATCCTGACTTGAAAATATATGAAGATGGGTACTGATGATAATGAGACAAGTGATGAAGAGATGGGGGAGCATCAGGATTATAGTTAGTATGGTTACCTGATCTTTCTTTTGGTTTGTGCTCTAAAGGGAGTATATACTCTTAGACTATTGATTTTTGAACATAATATGGTAGCTAGAATGGTTCTTGATCAAGTTTAGTAAGACATGGATAGTTTGTTAAATGTGATGGTGGATGTTATTTTGAGAGAATATATTTAGTTTTAAATGATTTAAAGCTTGTTTTCAGTTAAGTTTTGAAAAAGTTTGTGAATTTATCAATATTAATTCATAATATTATGTAGTAATAATTATATTATTGTAATGAAACATCTAAGAACTAATGTGATGGCAGAACAATCACATGGTTGGCCATTTTCATCCGGGATAAGGTAATTGCATTTTCAGTCGCCTTTTCTAAGCAAAGGTGATTGCATTTTCAGTCGCCTTACACAAGCTAAGGTGATTGCATTTTCAGTCGCCTTCTCTAAGCAAAGGTGATTGCATTTTCAGTCGCTTTACACAAGCTAACGAGATTGCATACCCAGTCGCCTTATACTAGCTAACGTGATTGCATTTGTGATTTAATTAATTAAATAAAAAAAATAAAAAAAAACCTTTACGTGACAGCAAAAAGCAGTCACGAAAAATAAGTCTCTAAGGCGACTGCTTATCCCGTCACTTTAAGCTATTGCGACAAGGGTTTACGCGACTGCCATGGCGATTGATTTCCCAGTCGCGTTACCTTTTCGTGACTGCTTTTCGTACATATGTGACGGTTTTTAGCAGTCACAAAAAGCCTTTTTTCTAGTAGTGTCTATTCGTGATAGAGGTAGCTAAAGTTAGGAGAACTTGAGCGTACTTCTCTATTCGTGATAGAGGTAGCTAAAGTTTGGAGAACTTCAGCGTACTTCACTATCTGTGATAGAGGTAGCAAAAGTTTGGAGTTCTGACAATTCAGAGGTTGTCACCTAGCGTTATCCCGTTATAACGGAAGTAACGGAGGCGACTGGGGAAGAAAGTCTATTTGCATAAGGAGATAAGGGATATCTTTTGAAAAGGATGTTATCCTAGTTAAAGGATAACAGGAATTATATGCCCAAGTGAAAAGTCCAGGGGCAAAAAGGTAATTTTTGCTCAGAGCGAAAGTAGCCGCCCGGCATGAGAGGGAGGCAAAAGAGGCCGTACGGCAGAAGCCTGATTTTTCCAGATTATTTAAAACAGATTTGAACGGGCATTGGGCATTGTTGCCGCCCATCAGTCGCCGAGGAAGAGAGAGAGGAGGGAGAGAATTTTCTTCAAAATCCTTCAATCCCTTGCTTCTATTGATCTAGATGGATCTGGAGGGGAATCCAATGCCAAGGCAAGCAAGAAGAAACATCTCGGAGGCCGCTCGGAGGAGGAGGAAAGAACTCGTTCGTACGGAGAGGAAGTATGACTTCCTCACGCCTCCATCGGAGCTCTACTCGGGTAGGAGGGAGCACAAATCCACGAATCCTCAATCGGTTGGGGTAAGCATTCTTAATTTGCTCAATTCCGTCGATTTTGATTGGATTTTGATTGGTTCTAGGGCTTGACTCGAGTTTTAGGAATTTCCTGAATTTTCCTAGGATTTTTGACGATGATTTTGAAGTATTGATGATTAACCTATGAGGTTAAGAAGATTAACGATCATGCATGTGCAATTTTCTTAAGAAATGATGAGAATGACCCCATTTTGAAAATAAATTGGGAAAATAATTGTCTAAGATGTGACGGAGTCCTTGCATGTGCTAGAACTAGGTCATATTTTGATCAGGGATGCTAAAATGGGATTTTGGATGATGAAAAGGATTCATGCATGCCATTTTTTTGAGAAAAATTAATGCTTATGTGCCAATAATTTTTGGAAACTGTGATTTTGTGCTTAGGAGAGCAAGTTGCTTGACACGATGTGTTTCAAGTGATGAAAGACACGTTTTTCATGCAAAGGATGCTAGAAAAATTTTATGAATGCTTTTCTTTTGAAAACATGTGCACTTTTGAATATTTGCATGCTTTTGAAATGAGGTGAAGGACTGACACATTTCTTTTGATGTGCTTGTCTACAGGAGAACAAGTCTAGGGGGCCTTCCGAGATTGCAGTGAGGCTGTGGCAGAGGATGCCTGATTTTGAGAAGGATGGGGCGAACCCTAAGCAGCTAGTGAGGGCTATCGGCCTGGATTTATTCATTGAGGCTATTGGCAGAGGTATTCACATTACCTCGAAGAGCAAGGGCTTGATCCAGGCCCTTTCGGAGTTCTGGTGGGACACCACCCACAGCTTTCATCTTAGCTGGGGGGAGCTGACGGTGACACCTGCAGATTTTACTGCTATCACCGGTCTGCAGTTCACCGGGAGGCCTGTGACCTGGAGGAACCATATTACGGCAGAGGAGTTCAGGGCTTTGGTCGGGTTTGAGCTTATTCCCAAGGGGCTCGGAATGGAGACGAGGAATGTCGAGGTGGCGATCCCGTAAGCTGCATGCGAGAATTTCTTGCTAATGAGGTGGCCCCCACCGGCTTGCTAGAGCCTTTGTGTGGTTGATCTTTGTCGGTCACCATCTTTGCCAGTGCAGGACTCTGGCTATGACTTGCCTCCTCGACTCTCTGGAGGATGTAGATGGGATTGGGACGGCCTCTTGGGGCGAGGCCAGATTGGCGGAGCTATACTTCTCCCTGGACATGTACAGCCGGAACAAGGCTGCCTCCATGGACTGCTTCTCTTTTGCTCTTGAGGTAGTCTCACTTTTCTATCTCTCTTTTTACTTTTTGTCTTTGAGACTTTTATGAGATGAAATGACCTTTTTGATGTTTTGAACATGCAGGTCTGGTTTTGTGAGGTGATCAGGTTCTTTCCGTGGAACCAACAGAGCGATGCTAACATCTTTCCCGCTATGGTCATTGGAGGAGATGCGAGGGATAAGTTCACCTGAAGACCCGGATCACCTTTGATTACAAGATGGTGAGGCCGATTATCAACGGGGATGGGCACGACGGAGTGGACTTTTTATCCTTGGGGAGGTACCAAGAGATTACGCTAGGCGAGGCCGTGGAGGCGACGAGGCGGAGCGATGGTTGACCGGGCTGACATGTGATGTCATCTATCTGGGGGACCGGTTTTCCAGGCAGCATGGCCATGTCCCTCCATTGGATGCCATTACCCCTTATGATCCTCCAGCACGGATGCTGCAGCCCCGGGATTGGCAGGCGGATGAGATAGAGAGATATCAGGCAGGCGTGGCCGCTGAAGATTATTTTGATCTGGATACCCCATATGTTGTGTTTGTGGAGCAGCGACTGAGGACGCCACAGAAGCTAGTGAAGCTAGCTGTCACTCAGGGATATGGGGAGGCCGAGCCTTCTGATCCGCCGATCCCTCCTGCTCATCTTTCTTACGTGGTCAATGGGGTACCAAGGAGGTTCAAGATACATGTCCCCGACACTAGGGAGCCCCAGTATACTCTGCCGCCGGACAGCACTGTGAGTACACTTTTAGGGTCTTTTCCCTTTTCTTTCAGATTTCTTTGCTTTTTTGCAATTCTGAGATTTTCTTTTCTTTTTTCTCAGGTTCCAGCTCGCACCTATGACAGCTTGGTCAGGCAGAATAGGGGCTGGAAGGACGTGTGCCGGTCCCTTCTGAGGAAGCTGGCCTGCGCTTCAAAGGCCGCAGCAAATGTGCAGGAGCCCGTGTGCAAAAGAAGGCACGTCGGGGGCACGACATCCACTTCATCGGCTTCGGAGTACTCTTCTAGTGCCATGCCTCGGGGACGAGGACCCAATGCTGGCATTCTGGAGCAGTTGGCTGAATACGAGCATGAGAATGTCCATCTATCTGATGTGAGTGACACGGAGGACTTGATGAGAGAGGCGAGTGTCTATGAGCTGAGTAGCGATGAAGAGGAAGGATCGGAGGCCTAGGAGGTCTCTAGAGTTGACTTAGGAAGAAAAATAAACAATGAACAAGTTTTATGCACATTTTATTTATTTTTTGCTTTATTTGGGCGCCGATGGGGCAAAAACAATGTACTACTGTTTTATTTACTTTTCTATTTTATGCTTTATTAATTTGCATATTACTTGAGCCTCGGGGCAGTTTTTTGCTTGGAATTGGGGCTGAAACTGGGCCAAAATGATATATAATGATATATAACTGCTTAGATGGTCTTTGGACATGTTTTTGTACAGGTTTTGGTTGGAAAAGTGGGGTGAAAACTCCCTTTGGGCAACAACTTGGTTGCTGCAAATTTGCTTTCCACATCAGGTAAATAAGGCCGTGCGGTCAGGACCTGAGAGCAAATGAAGCCGTGCGGCTCACAGTTCTGTCTGGACTGGTTATTTTTAGAATAAAACCAAGGCTTGGCCATTTCATTTCATTTTCACTCTAGACTTGTCCCAACTGTTCCCAGAGCACATATTGGACCTAAAGACACCACCTTTGATCATTGTACAATGGAGAAGCCCGCTAGATTGCAAAGGGGGAAAAGGGATCGCTTTCTGTCCGATATTCAATCTTGGGTGAGTTATAACTTTCAATCTCACAAGGGACTGTTTGATTCTACCTTCAAAATCAAATCTTTATGGCATTTGAGGGATCTCCCGCCCGATTGGGACCTTTTGAGAGCGGCAGCAAGGTTTTGGGACGTCCGAAGACACGTTTACTGCTTTTCTTACAATGAGATTGTCCCAACACATGAAGACTTCCGAGCCTTGATTGGGGGTCCAAAAATTGAGGCTATATCGATTCCTCTGATCGAAGATGTGCCCGTGGCAGCAAAGCTTGCATCTTTTCTGCAGATTTCTCGGGGAGAGGCTGAGGAGATGATGATTGCTCCGGACAGGATTGACCTTTCCGATATCCCGGGCAGGTTCGGGTCTCCGACTATGGCTACGACCACGGTGGCTATGAATGCCTTTATCCTTTGCATATTTTCCTCTCTGTTCACCGCTGAGTTTGTGGGGATCTGTCATGGTGGTCTCTTGGACATGGTCAGAGATTGCAGGGCTGGGAAGGATATTGTCCCATTGGTTTTAGGTGAGACCCTTCATGGCATTGATA
The DNA here is from genome assembly GCA_022495995.1 of Adenophora triphylla var. japonica. Lineage (NCBI taxonomy): Eukaryota > Viridiplantae > Streptophyta > Magnoliopsida > Asterales > Campanulaceae > Adenophora > Adenophora triphylla. Next base: position 41,849 of record JAFEMH010003415.1, read on the forward strand.
AGATGGCTAGAGGAGACCGTTTATGAGGTGCAGGAGTTCGGCCGTGTCTTGAATTTATGGGTGCGGGGAGAGGCTCGGGGCTTTGCGGGGGCTTTGCCGACTCGGTGCCCTTGGGTGATTTCTCGGAGAGTTTTGCCTAGAGCGGCGGGGCCAAGATGATTGGGAGGCGATGATGGCTAGGCTATCCACTTTAGACATTCATTTGGTGGGTACCTCACTGGAGGTTGCAGACCGGAGGACATTTCGGGAGTCCTATATAGTGAGGGTTCCGTGGTTCTGCTGGTCATCCTTTTACATACCCTGGTTGGTATCCAGGCAGTTCGGGGCCTTGCAGGAGCCGTTGGGAAATTGGGAGGACATCCGTACCATGGAGGTGGTGCCATTAGATATGAGGGATCCAGCCAGCTTCTCATTCTTCTCGAGGGCTTTGACATATACTGCCTTCCCACCCAGGTCTATCTTTAGAAGCAGGAAGAGTATCATCTTGACCACTGTCTACTTGGACTGGTACGAGAGGGAGATGGGAGCGACTCAGGTCATATTGGGGGAGAGACGTCAGGCTTTATTGGGGGCTGACTGCGACTCGAGTAGGACTCTGAGGGAGACCGAAGCTAAGGCAAGTCACCATAACCAGTCAGGTGACCTTATCAAAGATATGGAGGCTCGATATAAGAGGCTCTCTGAAGTCGCTCCCTTGACTGAGGCTCAGAGGGAGGAAGTACGGACTCATGCTCGAGTAGAGAGGGCACTTATTGACATAGGTTTGAAGGAGGCGCCAGTGAGGATACCGGAGATCGGAATGAGGGAGACCGACATCATAGAGAAGAAGAGAAAGAAAACTCGACGGGGTCGAGGTAAAGGGAAGAAGACCAAAGAAGACTCAGCGAATGACGGCGACGTATCTTTTCTTAGGATTCCCTTATTGCCATTTTGCAAACACTGTAGTTTATTAGGCATTTTATTGTATTTTAGATCTTTGTAGCAGGTTAGCAGAGTCAAGAGTAGACCGTGCTTGAACTCATCAAGAAGTTTTTAACTTGTAATGAACAAGAGATATTATCTTAGAAATTAATCAAGACACAATTTCATGAAAATTTCAGATGTCTTATTGATTAGGACCTGTTTTATGAAAACTTGAATATCCTTTATTATTGTTTAGGACGCATTTCATGGAAACTTAATCGCCCTTTTTATTGTTTAGACCGAACCATAAATGGCTACCTACGTTCCCCTTTTACAAGAAAGACTAAGGGGCTCAGGTCTTCGTAGTTCATTCTGGTGAACTTTCTTCTTTTTTTTTTTATGTGCAGCCCTGTTTTTTGCCTAGACCGCCCTTCTTGGGTTTTCAGCCTAGCTGGGCATTACTCTTTTTGCACTAAGATTTTTTTTTCTCTTTTTTTTTTTTTTATGTGCAACCCTGTTTTTTGCCTAGACCGCCCTTTTTTGTGTTTTCAGCCTAGCTGGGTATTACTCTTTTTGCACTAAATTTTTTCTTTTTTTTTATTATTTTTTTTATATATATTTATTTTTTTAGACATAGTACCTTCAAGCTTATCACCGTTGGTGGGTGGACAAAGGGATTGCCGTCCAGTGTCCGCAAGTTTCATGGCTCCTCCCGATAGTATCTTCGCACCACATACGGGCCGATCCAAACGGGTCCCCATTTTCCCAGGGGGTTGTCTCTGGTAGGGGGCTTCACTTTCAATACTAAGTCACCCTCTTTGATGTCCATGGCCTTGAACTTTTTGTCAAATGCTCTAGCCATTCGCCTCTGGTAGGCTCGGGTGTGCTCCATGGCCTTTAACCTTCTTTCATCGAGCAGTGCCAACTCATCATGCCGGCTACGTAACCATTCTACTTCGTTGACACTGTTTTCCAGGAGGACCCTTAATGACGGGATTTCCAACTCCACTGGTAACACTGCTTCCATCCCGTAAGTTAGGGCAAAAGGAGTTTCTCCTGTAGCCGTTACGACAGACGTCCCCGTAGCCCCCAGAGTGCTAGGTGCAGCTTTTAGGGCCAGTCACGACCACAGGTGGCCATTTTCCGGATGATCCATTCGAGTGTCTTATTAGCAGCTTCCACGGCTCCGTTAGTCTGAGGTCTGTATGGGGATGACTTGTGGCGAGTGATTCTGAATTCTGAAAGTAACCTATCCCAGTCTCCTTCAAAGTGCGACCCATTATCAGAAATGATCTCATTGGGCACCCCGTATCTACACATTATGTTTTCCTTGATAAACTGGGCCACCTTCTTGGAAGTGAGGACCTTGTAGGACTTGGCCTCTACCCACTTGGTGAATTAGTCGATGGCTACTAACACAAATTCATGCCCATTGCTTTTTGCCAGGGCTATCTTCCCTATTACGTCAATACCCAAAGTTGCAAATGACCAAGGAGTCGTCATGCAGTACAGGTCATGAGGCGGGAGATGGTTGAGGTTGGCAAACCGTTGGCATTTGTCGCACGCTCGGACATGCTGGACACAGTTTGTCTCCATGGAAATCCAGTAGTAACCCATTCTGAGGATCACTTACATTAGGGCTCTAGCATTCATATGAGGACCGCAGGGACCATTGTGGACTTCAGTCATCAACTCTTTGGCCTTTTCTTGAGTGACACACAAGAGGAGTGGTCCTTGGTACCGTTTCTTGTACAGGTTGCCTCCTAGAATGACATAATGGGAGGCCAACCTTTTCAGGGCTTGCAAGCTCTTGGCTTTGACACCTTCTTTTGGTCTACCTTCTTTGTCTCTGAAAGCTGACTCTCCATCTTTGAGGAACTGGTAAATTTGATTGTACTAGGGTTCCTTGATAGGCTCAGGTCCTTAGTCTACTTTACAACAGAAGGCCGGGGCTTCTCTTCTACCCACTCTGAAGGGCTTTATGGCTTTTCCCTCGGGGATCTCTACCAGTGAGGCTAGAGTAGCTAGGCCATCTGCGAATCTGTTCTTTTCCCTTGGCAAGTAGTGGAAAGTCACTTCTCTGAACTGTCTAGTCAACTCCTCCATATGGGCATGATACCGCTAAAGATTAGGGTCCACGGTCTTCCATTTGTTGGAGACCTGGTTGATGATCAGGGCTGAGTCTCCATAAACTTCGAGCTCCTTGACATTCCTTTCTAGGGTAGCTTCTAAACCAGCAATGCAGGCTTCGTACTCGGCAACATTGTTCGTGGCAGGGAAGTTCAACTTAAGGGCTATGGGAGTGTGCTCATCTTTCGGATCGACCAGTAGTATCCCTACGCCATTTCCTCTTTTGTTAGCAGCTCCATCAAAGAATAGCTGCCACCGGTTCTCAGGCTCAACTACAAAGATCCCTTCATCTGGGAATTGGGGTTCAGGCCCGCGGTCCTCATTACTGGGAAAATTTGCTAGATGGTCTGACAATGCTTGACCCTTGATGGCCTTTCTGGTCACATAGTTGATGTCATACTCAGCTAAGAAGAAGGACCACTTTGCTAGACGCATCAAGAGGGAAGGTTTATTAAAGATGTATTTGATGGGGTCCATTTTCGAGACCAAGTTCACAGGGTGGGCTTGCATATAATGCTTCAGCTTACCGACTACCTAAACCAGTCCTGCACAAGTCTTTTCACATGCAGAGTAGTTGAGCTCACTTCCCTGCATCTTCCGGCTGACAAAGTAAATGGCATTTTCTACCCGAGAGTCTTTCTTCTCCTGAGCAAGCATAGCCCTAACTGCCGTATCGGATGATGAGTGAGATAGAGCGAGTAAGAGGTTTGTCTATGTGGGGGCATAGCCTTGGAGGATGTACTAAGTATGCCTTGATCTGGTTAAAGGCATCCTGGCATTCTTCGGTCCACTCTGTATCTACATTCTTCTTCATGAGCTTGAAGATGGGCTCGCACATAGTGGTCAACTGGTTGATGAAACGGCTGATGTACTGCAGTTTGCCCATAAAGCTTTTGACTTCTGTCTGGGTTTGAGGTGGCCTCATATCCATAATGGCTTTGATATTTCGAGGGTCGACTCGATACCTCGCTTCGTGACCATATATCCAAGCACTTTTCCCCTTGTCACTCCGAAGGTGCATTTAGCAGGGTTTAGTCTCATGGAATGTTGTCTTAGCCTCTCGAAGAACATTCGCAGGTCAACAAAGTGCTGCCCATCCTCACCTTTGGAGTGAATTATCATATCGTCGACGTAGACCTCAATCTCCTTGTGGATCATGTCATGAAAAAGCGCGGTCGTTGCCCTTTGATAAGTAGCCCCGGCGTTCTTGAGCCCAAATGGCATCACTATATAGCAGTAAGTTCCCCACGGTGTGGTGAAGGCTGTCTTTTCTTGGTCTTCTTCGGCCATCTTGATCTGGTTGTAGCCTGCAAAGCCTTCAACGAAGGATTTGACTTCGTAGTTGGCAGTGGAGTCCACCAGGATGTCTATGTTTGGACAACCATGTCGGATATTCGATGACTCTGATGAATCCTACCCGCAGTAGCTTCTCAATTTCTTCTTTGACCTGTAGAGACCACTCTGGCTTGATTTTCCTCAGTTTCTGCTTCACTGGCTTAGCATCTGGTGCTAGAGGGATTCTGTGCTCTACTATTGAACTGTCTAGCCCCGACATATCCTTATACGACCATGCAAAGACATCCATGTATTCTCTGATCAGATTAACCAGTCTGTCCCTTTCAACCCCCTGGAAGAAGCTTCCAATCTGTGTCTCTTTAGGTTCCTCGACAGTACCCAAGTTAACACTTGTCAAAACAACCTCGGCAGCTTGGGCCCGGTTTTCCTCTTTTACGCCGTAACACCTTAAAGATTTCTTTAATGTATTGTTCGTTTAGTGTGTTTGCATCTTGTTCAAATGATTCATTATTAACTGTTGTTAAGTTTTGAGTTAATTTATCATTTGTTAAGTTGGCAATAAGGGGATAATCAGAGAGATCTGTCATTTCATTCAAAGCAAAGGGAAAGATGACATTGATTACATGTTCATAATCCTCAGGCGTGAGGCCTTCGGATGACTCAAAGGACTGGAATTCAAAGATTCCTGACTCAAACTGACTCTTGACCCTACTGACTCTGGACCCTACACTACTTATTGACTCGAAGTGTTTGACGCGGGTTGGACTGGGGTTTACTCTTTCCTGCTATTGCCCTGGGGAGTAGCAGTCTTGTCTGCATTCTTCAGAAAGTTGTGCATCCTGTGGACCATCATTGCTTTTATTGACACCATTCCCGTGGGGAATGTCTGACTGATCTGGCGCGAGCTTATTTCCGAATCTGACTGCATCCATATGTACCTCCGGGATGATAGGACCAGTTGTACTTTCAGCATCTGAGAGACAGCTTTCTTCATCACAAAAGTCTTCTGGCTTGTTCATTCTTCTTTCCACCTTTTCCCAAACAGGGGGTTGGGACTGATCTTCAGGGGTAGTAAGAGCCATCACAAACACATTATGCTCATCATGGGTGATGAAGGGTTCTGAAGAGACTTTCATTAACATAGCTTGTTTCAATTCAAATTCGCAATCTTCATAAGTGAGCCTTTCTTCTGTAATCTTGACCATGGTCACTGGCTCGATATCATAAAAGAGAGGTCGGGCTCTAACAACATTAACGAAATCAGTTCCTACTATGGGTCCAAACTGTCCTTCCATGGCGGCGACATTAATCAGATCTTTCCACTTTCCTTGTAATTCAGCATAAGGAACATTGAATTTCAGGATGTCTATGATCTTTGGATTCCCAAAACTGACTGCATTTGTCTCTCCGAATTCGATCACGTTGACTTGATTGTTAGCAGGAAGAGGAATCTTGACCACATTAGGACCCCAAGGCAGCTCCAACTTGCCTTCTTCAATCAGGCGAGAGATCAGGAACTTCAGGTAGGTGCAATCATTGGTGTTATGCCCATGATATTTGTGAAAGCAGCAGTGCTTGGTTTCGTCCATCCTGACACTAGGGTTCTTTGGTTTCCAGTTTTCTAAAGGTCTGATGAGTCCTTCTGCTACGAAACCGTCGAAGACTTTTTCTAGTGGCATTCCGAAATCTTCTGCAGTATAGGAGCGAGGTCTTGGCTTTGCAGCGACTTGGCTTGAATTTTGTCCAACCCTCTCATTCTGAATATAATTGACAGTGCCAACCGTTTCTTTTCCTTTTATAGTAATAGCTGTGGCATTTGAAACTGGTGCTTTGTAGCGGTAGGAGTTGGCTGCTCCTGTGACTGGGGCCATGTAGAAGGCATTTTCAAACTTGGTGCCGGCATTTACCATTGCCCGGAGGTCAGTATAATAGTAATTACCAATTTGGACCCTTAGTTGAGGTTTCAAGCAAGACTGGAAGATTTCCATCTGCTCCTCTTCATTCAGTGGGGTCATCATTTCACTAAGCTTCCAATTCCATCTCTTGTAGAATTCACTTACTGGCTCATCTGGGCGTTGTAGAGTGCCTTGTAGGTCATTCCTGCTGGTTTCCCAATTCAAGTTGGCCTTATACTTTTCCAGGAATGCTTCCTTGATCTGGTCCCAAGTGGCTCGAGCCTCTGGCTTTACATGCATGAACCATCTAAGAGCTGAACCCTTTAATGAAAGTGAAAATGGTCGGCCATTTGCGATGTGTACTATCTTTGGCTCTCATGGCAAGGTGTAGCTTTCAATGTGAGTCCGGGACAATCGGTGCCATTGAACTTTTCAATCTCGGGCATCCGGAATTTTGGAGGAAGAGGGACAATTTCTTGGGATCGGTGATCCGGTATCTTTGCCTTTTTGGTGCTCGAGTTCTCCAAACTTCTCTTGCATGGACTTAACTTGTTCCATCAACCAAGTCATGTTGGGGTCGTGATGGTTTAGGATTGTTCGATTCCGGCGGGCTTATCGATTTGAGTGGCGGGACATGGGTGACACAGTTGTAGCTGGTACCATGGCTTGGGGATCTTTGGAAGGGAAGTAAGTGTAAACTTGGCCTGCAACTGTGTTTCCATGAGGCTGGCCAGAGGCATAGGAATTAGGCTCGTAGTTGCAGAAGTTCGAAAAAGGAGCCTCGTGGGATCTTATTGGCAAGGTTGGGGGGTGGAAGATCTGCTGTGGAAGGGCATAGATTGAAAAGGTCACTCGATTGATTCTGAGGCCTAGAAATTGTCTGGGACGGCCCATACTGGGGAGAGGGAGCGAATCCCATGGGGTAGTGCAGAGGCTGCGTTACGGGGATAGATGTAGCGTTTGTTCTCTGTTGGTAGGGAACAAAGCTGGTTCTTATCTGAGGAGGCGAGGGTGTCGGGACCCTGACGGCTTGGGATACTGGGAAGGACTGAAAAGGGACAGTCTTTGGCAATGGATCATATGTGGATGGAGGAGGGCATTGGTTATAGGCTAGGGGAGCTGAGATGGTTACTTCTGGAGTCTCATCTTCTACCATAACCAGGGAACCGTTGGGCTCTACCACTATCTGGACCCCATGACAGTGGAGCGCATCAATGAGCATGGTCTGCTATTCCTCATGGGCCTTACGACTATTTTCCAAGGCTAAGGATAGCTCTTCTTCCCTAGTCATCTGGTTACCCAAACCAGTACTGTTCTCTGTCAAATCGGCCATTCTGACTCTCTGGACTGATAAAGCTGCGGATTCTGGCGAACTGTCTGAGAATTCAGCGCTAACAAGTCGCTGACCCGGTGTTCTCACCCACTTCTTTCTCGCTGCGGGAAAGGGATAGGAGAGGTTTAGACTCGGGGTAGGTGTTTAGGCTGAAGGCTCAGGCAATATGCAAATTAAGAATCTTCCAGTTTACTTAAAACAGTGTCTTTTATTAATTTCTATTTGGTTGGAAAAGGGGTTCTGCCCTTCTTTTTTGCAACTACTCTAGATCCTGGATCAGTGGGTTCTGTCACTACGTCTATAAGCCCCTCGTATTCCACCTGTATTTCGACCTCCCAGGGTGGACAGCCCCGGGCGAGGGTCCTATAGGGCACGCGGATGCCACCGACCGAGAGAGAAGAATTCTCCTAATGGGTCTAGCGGGTCATAGGAACTTTTAACGCACGAGCGATGCGAATTATAGTCAAGGCAATACCGGGAAAGTCTCGTCTTTCAGCCTTAACAGAATTTCGGCAGAATTTCGCTTGCGCGATTGACGTTTTGACTTTTTGGTAATGTCCGAGAAGATAATAGGCATGGGTCGGGCGGTAAAAGCCGGATGACACAGTGTCACATTGAACTTCTTTGCATACGCCGTGCGTGAGTCAAAATCGAAGCCAATGCCAGGTTAAGATCTTGCCAATTTTTCCTTGTCAGAATTTTGGCAGAGCTTCGCTTGAGCGAAAGATCTTTGGATTTTCTTGGCAAGGACTCGGTCTCGACTCTTACGCATTCCGTGTGGGTCAAGGTCAAAGTCAATGTCGGAGTCAGGATTCTACCGATTTTTCCTTGTCCGAATTTCGGCAGAGTTTCGCTTGAGCAAAATATCTTGACTTCCGTTATGAACTAAGGCTTGACCTTTACGGGGACATGCAACTGGGCTATATGACACAGACTAGACCAAAAACCAACCAAAAGTCACGGTTTTTTGAAACGTGTGACACGGACTGTGCATTGGTCGACACTGGCTGCCATGGGGAGTTTGGGGTGATTCCGTGCACCCCCGGGAGCATCGTAAGGCTGTCCGTGACTGCAGCTGAAAAACCACCCCGAGTTTAAAGGGACGTGCGTGCAAAGTGTACAGGATATATAAGGTGCGCGTAGTGTACGGCCTCCTAAAAATATTCCTTTTTGAGTTAAAACAGAGATTTTCATAAATGTGTTTTAAAGGAATGATTTTTCGGGACGGGGGAAAATGCAACAGAAAAGGCACGTAAATTTTCTGGGAGCCCCGCCGCCTTTGGAACCGAATAGCCCCAAGTCGCCAAGGCCGCCGCATTAACCTCAATTTTTCCTGGTGGAATTGCCACTGAGGCCGTCCGGTCAGAATCCAAGGAGGATTGAGCCGTACGACTGCATGGATCAATTTTCCAGGTTCCACTCCTTTGCTATTTCAGGTTGTTTCCCGAATTTTTTAGGCACCTTTTAGCCTTGAGAAGGCTTCCTGTTCAAAGTATGCACAATTTCCAAGATGCAAATGATGCAATGCAAGGCAAAGAAAGCAAGCACGATAATTGGAATCCGCGATGGGAGTCTAACCCGCTCAAAGGAAAAAAGCTTTCTTTTTATCTTTTTTTTTCGAAAATTGATACCGGTACGTGGGAATGTTAAACCACCGTTTATCCCAAGCCTCGGGTTAGGGAGCGGTACAGGAAGGTTAGTGGTTTCCACCTATATACCGGGTATCGTTTATTTTAAAAATGAAAGCCTTTCTCCTTTGGGATTTCCCCAGCGGAGTCGCCAAACTGTGAATGTGTGCCCAAATTCTAAATTTTTATTTTTTAGATCGGATTCACGCGAGTTTGAAAACATCCGGTTTAATTTGAAAAATGGAGTCGCCACGCCATTTTGATTTCCTCAAAACTTTGAAAAAAAGGTTTTATGGGTTCGGAGGTTAAGTTACCCCTTGGGAAGAACGGATCGTCGTTCACCCAAGGTGCCTTGTCGTAGCAAGTCTCCCTAGATTCCGTTTATCGTGCTTGCTTACGTGCTTTCTTGTGTGCATGTGTTTGAAAAGAGGGGGGGGGGGGGAATGTCCCAAGTTGTCTTCCGAACGTACAAACCATTTATTTGGTTGTCGCTCGGGATTCCTTGGATCTTTATGTATTCGGGACTTTGATCCCGTCCTCATCTTGGACTTGTGATCATCGCTATTTTAACCTTGGGACTTGCGTGATCGAGAGAAAGACTCTCTTTTATAGTCCAAAATCAGGTTCTTCAAGAAAGGAGTGACCTTAGCCCATCAATCCTACACCTTAAGACGATTGAGCTTATATAGATGCTTCATGCTCGTCTTAAGTGATAATCGGAGATATAGGTTCAAGGTTTATCCCTTTCTAAAGAGATTATGGCACCTTTAATGGAAGGAACGATGTAAAGATAGGATCTTTACACCGGTCCATTCCGAAGGTTGCTAATGGGGACATGGGGAAATGCATGTAAAAATGACATTTTTAGTGAAAAGATGACATTTTTGGGTTGCAAAGGATGCATTTGATTTGCAAAGGATGCATTTTTATATAAAGACATGATTTTTATGCAAAGGATGCATTTTTATGAGGAAAATAGTATTTAATATGCAAAGGATGCTAATTTGATGTTAAAAAGATGATCTTTGATGCAAAGGATGCATGAAAATGGGTTTTAGATGCAAAGGATGCACCTTTATGGTAAAGACATGATTTTTATGTGCAAAGGATGCATTTTGAATGTAAAGATTGCATTTTTATGAGCAAAGGATGCATAAAGATGACATTTTTATGTAAAAAAGGAATTTTTAGGTGCAAAGGATGCACCTTTGAATATAAAGATTACATTTTTAATAGCAAATGATGCTTATTTCATGCAAAGGATGCAAAAGGGGGAGGGGGATATGATAAAGATAGGATCTTTAATGATAAATGCCAAGTCCCAAGCAAGATAATGACAATATATGAATGCAATGAGCAATTAAATCACATAGAGCAAATATAATGCAAGGTAAGGGAGTGAGAGGTTACCAATGGTGGTGACCTCTTCTTCTTTGGGTCTTGCTTGGTGGAAGGACCAACTTTGGAGGCTTCAAGGAGGAGGGAGGTGGTTTCTTGGCTTTCTTCAACCTCTTGATCTTGCAGCAGTGTTTTGGGAGAGTTTTGGAGCTGAGTATGGTGTATTGTGTGTTTTTTTCGTCTTGTTAAAATGGGAAGAGGAGGGCTCTACTTATAGGCAGTCTGGATAAGGCTAATGAGTCCGTGCGGCTAGGGGTTCTTGGCTAATGCCGCCGTGCGGCATTATCCTGTGTGACTCAGCATGTTTCTAGAATCATGCAAGGTGGTAATTCTAGATGGTTTTTGGTATTAAGAAAAGCGTGTTTCTTAATCTCCAAGCAGTCCCTTCAGCCCTTAGGAGGTTTGGAACAGTTCCGGAACAATTCTGAAACTCTAGGAAAGTCCAGGGAATTACCGGGAAACTTATCCGGAAGGCATGAGCCAGATTTGGGTACTTACAGTACGGACACTTTTGCAAATTTTTTGGTCCTATAAATACAGGTCACCTCAGCTCATTTCATACACACCTCACTTCTCTCCCATCTTCCTACAAGCTTCTTCATCCTTCCCAAGCTATTTCTGCCCCTTCCAGTCCTTCCCGATGCCTCTCGAGATATCCTGAGGCGCTTCCGAGCCATCCCGAGGCGCTTCGAGCCCTCCCGAGGCAATCCCGGTCCGTCCCGATCGACCTCCAAATGTCCCACAAACACTATTCATCCCTAACCAAACTCCAAACAACCAAACGGATCAAACCGGTCCAAACCCGTGAGTCCAAACGAGTGTGAACGAGTGCTAATTAAGGGAGGTTCTGCCCGAGTGAGTGCAAAATTTCTCTCCTCTTTAGATCCCCCAAGTGTGATACTGAGAGTTAATTTGGGGAGATTTTGCCATTAGTGAGGGCAAAACCTCTCTCCTCTTTAAACACCCTCAGCCAAAGACATTCATCCTACAAACCCTAGGAAGATAGAACTTAACCAACATTGGTGAGTTCTCCTTCTGCACATTTAAATACTGCTCTAAATTTCAGTCTTTAAATACATTACTGCATTAAATCTACTGCTTACAATGTAGTCATAATTTACTATTTATGCAGACCCAAACCGTCCAAATGATCCCACAAGACCTTCCATTGCACTATGGAGGTCTGACGGTGATAGCGGTTTGTTAATATTCCTGCATTGTCTTTCAATTATTTACTTAATGTATTTTATTTAAAAGCACACACACATACACACAACATTTAAAGAAAGGGTACATAAAGACTCGTGTATACGAGGTGACTCGGGTGAGCACTAAAAAATCTCTTCCTGAGGCGTAACCTGATCTCCGAACGTAAAATCTCATCACACAACAAAATAAACAAAAACAGCCTTTTCTCAATGTTTTGAGCATAATCAAAACGGTGTGGCGACTCTATAAAACGAAAAGCAGCAACAGTCTCCCAATGCAAGATGCCGTCCGCGCGTCGGATCGGGTAATTTCAAAGAGGTTTGAGCATATTTAGCTTCACCAACCCCTCAAAGACTTGGCTTAGGGGCATCTCGAGTTTGTCATAATGCTGGAACCGCTGCTGCCGAGGGGGGCCATTATTTCTTAGGGGTGCTTGATTATGGCTTCCTTGGTTTCCATTCTGGATATAATTGACCACTCCTGCAACTTCTTTCTCTTTGCCTGGTGCAGACGCTGAACTGGGCGGGGTTGCCTTGTAGCGGTAAGAAGGAACAGAACTAGCTATCGCTTTCGGTGCGCTCAGAGTTTTTTCAATTTTGTCCCTATATTGAACATGGCACAGAGATCAGGATAGAAGTGGTGACTGATTAGGGCTCTCTAGGATGGCTTGAGGCATGAGTGGAAGATGTCCATTTGTTCCTCCTGGGACAGGGGATCCATGATCTCACTTAGCTTCCAATTCTATCTTTTGTAGAATTCCCCTATCGGCCCTTCATCTTTCTGCTCGGTGGTTTGTAGGTCATGCCGGTACATCTCCCATTCAAGGTTAGCATAGTATTTTTCGACAAAAGATGTCACTTATCCGTTCACAAGTGGAACAATTCTCCGCCTTTACATTGTGGAACCACCTTATTGCTATTGATTTTAAGGAATGCTTGAAGTGATCCGCCATTTGCTGATGCGTAGTGCCCTTGGCCCTCATGCCCAAGATGTAGATGTCTATGTGGGTCTTTGGACATTCCGTCCCATTGAACTTTTCCATCTCCGACATTCTGAATTTCGAGGGATAGGTCACTACCTTGCATGGATCTGTAGGCATGAGTGAATCTTTTCTGGAGCTGACAATATTTCCTTGCATCTCCGTTACCTGCTCGACTAACCAGTCCACATGGGGATCATAGGTGGGGTTAAATTGCCGATTCCCGAGGTGGATCCCAATGATGGAGGGATATTAGTTGATGGAATCACCATTCGGGAATCCTGAGGAGGCAAGTGGGTGTATACATGCCCGTAACCTTTATTACTGAAACCTAATCTAGGGACACGAGTGTTCAGACCACATTGGACCATGTTTGGGAATTGAGGGAACACTTCATTTGTCCTGAGGGGCAGGCTGGAAGGCGGCAAGTTTGAAACAACCAAATATTTGTTCAGATTGTTTGCTTCTTGTTGGCATTGTGGATTCAGATTATAGTTTCGAGGCTCATAGGGAGGCAAAATATTAAACCCTAGTGGATGCTGAATGGCGTTAGGATCCGAGAGAGCAAGCCTATAAGTACGTTGGTGGTACTGAGTCTGAAGAGCGAGGCCAGGAAAATGGTTGTACTAAGGTTGGGAAGTTGGAGTTTTTTGCACCTGATTTCCGTAGCTTGATGGGGGAGGGACTTGCCAGTAATTATTATCACTTGACCCTACCAACTGAGTATAACTGACTGTTTGACATGAGGAAACTTAAGAACTGTCTGATTTCGTAACCTCGATGCTGAAGAGACGGAAACCCGGGATCCTTAACCACTCTTGGCTCGCTGCAGTAGGTGAAAGGTACCGTTTAGACTCGGGAGGGTGTTTGCTAAAGGCTAAGGCTAATGCGTCATGCAATTTTTATCTTATTAACTGTCCAAGTTTACTTAAAACATGTCTTCTCAGAATCCTAAATGGTTGGATAAAACTACTCTTCTTTTTCGTAACTATGTTAAATCTTGGGTCAGTATAATACATCACTACGTCTATAGGCCCCTCGTTTTTCACATGTACTTCGTCTTCCCAGGGCAGACAACCCTGAGCGAAGGTCCTATTGGGCAAGCGGATTCCACCAACCAAAAAAGGAAAACGACCTTGAGGACCAAGCCTGTCATATGAGTTTCAATGCACACGCCATTCGAATTGCGATCGAAGCCAATATCTTTATGTCAAGATCAGGTCAAATTGGCATGACCTTTCTTTGTCTTAAATTCACAAGAAATCTTTGACTTTCTGATTTGACTAGGTCGTAATTATCATGGGTTGTGCATTAAAGGCTCGACGACTTGGTGTCACATTGAGCGTTGATGTATATCTAATATAGGCCAATGTCTAAGTCAACACTAGAAATCAAGATCGGATAACCATCTGACCCTGTCGAGCTTGCTTTCGTAAGGGACCTTGACTTTTAAGTTCTGACTTAGAAGATGACCAATATGGAATATACATTTTGGCTTTATGACACGGGATAGGCAAAAAAAAACCACCCAAGTCTCGGACGAAGTGTGACACAAATAGTGCAGGGTTGACACTAACGAGGATGTGTTGTTTGGAATGACCATGTGCGTGCAAGAGAGGCATAGGAACACCTCTGAGCTGCAACTGAGACCATCCCAGGTTCTTGTTTGTAGTGTGCAAGTGTTCATGGTAAGGGTGCGTGTAGTGCGCGGTAACTAAATTCCCTTTTGGGTTAAAAATGGAAATTTGCAAAATGAGTCATAAAGACATGAATATGTGCACGAACATTTTTATGAGTAAAAAAAGATGCTAAAAACATTTTATGAACAAAGTAAAAAAAATGAAAGCATTTTTATGGACAAAATATGCACAACGAAAAGAGACAGTTCGAAGAGCAAGATGTATACAACGGACACATATTTTTTTTTGAAGAAGCAAGGAAGAAAAGAAAAGTAACACACAAACACAATAGTAGAAAAAAGGGGTAAACAAAATTTTGATCCGCACAATGTTTTAAAGACTTTAAAAGAAGTTTTAAAACAAGAATTTCCCTAGCAGAGTCGCCAACTAAAATTACCCGATCCGAAATTCACGAGCGCATGGGAGTTTTTAAAATATGTTTTAAAAGTTGGACAGATAAAATATCTTTGAAAAGAGAGTCGCCGCACCGTATTGTGAGCCCAAAACAATGACAAAAGGCTTTGGTGTAAGATTTTGAGTTTGTAGGTCACGTTACGCCTCGGGAATAGATTTTAGTGCTCACCCATAATGCCTTATATCTATGAGACTTTCTAACCTTTTTTCAAAAATTGTGTGTTGTGTGTTTAAGATCAAATGATTTTATAGCTAAAAGAAAAAGGGAATACTATGAAGTTTTAGAAAAAACTATTTGCTTTGATATAAAGGGGGTTTAAAATAATTCTGAACAAATGTTACAGCTTACAAACTGATCCATACGGATCAATGCTCTTTTACAAGGAGGTTCGTACGGATACACATGTTCAGTATCCTGTTTTTCTTTATCTCATTTAATTTCTGATGTTAATACGATTAGACTTGAAAAACAATAAAGTTGACAGCTTCTAAAAACTGTCCAGAAAGTTGATCATGAAACATGGAAAAAGTCAAATTTCAAATCCTATGGTTGTCATCTCCAAACTCCAGAATAGTACAACAATGGTGGTTTTTGAGCTTTTCTTGAGAGACAACAATAGAGATTGTTTGTTTCAAGTAGAGAAATGAGAGATCTTTTGAATTTAAACTTGAACTTTTGTCATATTTTAGGAAGAAAATGGAAGAAGTGAGTTTACATCAACATTGTAACCTTAATTCCTAGAACTACATCTTTAATATGAGTGATGAGTTCATCCTTGGAGATTGGGGTTACTTGTATCGTGGTAACTTAAAAGAAAATGGATCAAAAGATGATTTAGGAAATTAAGACATTTGAAAGAAGGTAATGAAAAGATAATACTTGAAATAGTTATAAACAAATCACTATCTCCATTAGGCTTCCATTCTTAAGCACATTGTGCATGGAAAGCCTTTTAGGATTATTTAGATGGTTTGGGTCTTCAATGTGCAAGAATAAGTTAAAGACTACATTACAGATAATAGTTTCAACAATAATGATTCATAGATAGATTAAAGACTTTAAAAAAAGATTAAAGTGTTAATAGGGTTTGGAAGGAGATCTCACCAATGTTGGTTCTTTCTATCTTCCTAAGGTTTGATTTTGTTGGAAAAAGTGTTTGATTTACTAAGGTGATAAGAAGGAGAGAAAATTCTGCCCTCACTTTAGTAGAATCTCCCCTAATACTCTCAATACTACTCAAATTTCTGTCCCAAATGAAGGAACAAGAGGGCTGTATTTATAGCCTCTAGAAATGTCAAGGTGGTCCGTACGGAATATGTTTGCTTTTTTAAAGGTGATGCATACGGATCAAGGTGTGAAGTTAGTATGTTTTTGACTTTTGTTAATTCCTGCGAGGTCCTTCTGAGGTTCTTAAAGCACAAAAGGTCCTTTCTTGCCTCGCTTGGTCAATTTAATGCTAGGAAAGTCACGGGACTTTGTGAGGTGAACACTTATGTCTTTCTGTCCAATCTCTCCCGATGTTCGCCATTTTAAAGATGGTCTCAATTTTCTTGTTGGGGGCCTCAACTACTCCATTAATCTGAGGTTAGTAAGGTGAACACTTATGTCTTTCTCTCTTGAACTCTCATAGAAGTTTGTCAGCTACCTTTTTAAAGTGGGATCCATTATCAGAGTTGAAATTATACGGTACCCCATATCTGCAGATGATACTATGTTTGATGAATTTAGCAACCTTTCTTGCATTTAGCACCTTGTAAGAGGCTACATCGATCCACTTAGTAAAGTAGTCAATGGCTACTAAGATGAAGGTATGCCCGTTAGTGTCGGCTGGTGAGACTTTGCCAATGATGTCTATTCCCCAAGTTGAGAAGGGAAAAGGGGAGGTCATGGGGCATAACCCAGACGGTGGTGCATGTTTTAAGATAGCATGTATTTGGCATTTATGGCATCCCTTAACCATATTTCCACAATCGACTTCCATTGTCATCTAAAAGTATCCTATCCAATTTATTTAATTACAAGCATGTTGTCGTTCATGTGAGTGCCATAAATTACATGCTAGACTTGATCCCTGACCTCTCGAGCTTCTTCTTCATCGGCACAAAGGAGATCCTTCGTGTGATGTTTCTTTTATAGGCGATCCCCTATGATAACAAACTGCGTGGCTAACCTTTTAGAGGAAATTGGATCTTCTTCTCAGTGTCAGACAAAAATGTTCCATATAGTAGAAAGTGAAAATTTTCATAATTATATGGATTTTTTTCTTGGTAATTAATGGAGTATATCACTGCACATTTGAAAGGACAATTATTCTTATAATCATGCAGATCTATGACTGAGCAGTAAGTAGGAGTCAATCATCATGTCTTTGTGAATAGTTTTACTGCTTTCCCTTCTGAAATCTCGACTAAGTAAGCTAGCATGGCTAGAGCATCCGCAAAGCAGTTTTTATCGCTAGAGTGATAGTGAAAAGTGACTTCTTTGAATTGTTGCATCGAATCTTGGAGAGGGGCGTTGTATTTCAGTATTGTCAAATTTTGGATCCTACACTTTTTTAATGACTGATTGACTATCAATTGTGAATCCCCAAACACTTCTAATTTGGTAACAATTCATTCTAAGGGTGCTTCAAGCCCTGTTTTCAAGCTTCATATTCGACGGTGTAGTTTGTAGCCCCAAAGTCGAGACGGGTGGCAAGTGGAATATATATAAGTATGATCCACTAGAATCATGCCAATACCATTGCCTTTATTATTGGCCACACCAAAAAAAAATTAATTGCCACTTATTTTCATTCTCCAAATGCATGATGTCTTCATCAGGGAAATGCAGGTCTTCCCCCTTCACTTCATCACAAGGAAATTCGACCAAGTGATCTACAATTACTCTCAACCTTCTATGTGGCATATGTGATATAATATCCCATAAGCTTGAAGTACCATTTATCTATCCTTGAGGACATGTGGTGCTTATAAAAGATATATTTGATTGGATCCATTCATGTAATGAGTTTAACAGGGTAGGCCTCTATGTAATGTTTGAGGCGTTGTGTTACCAACACTAATGTTGTGCACAATTTCTCTATTACAGAGTAGTTGAGTTCACTCCACTAGAACCTTCAGCTAACAAAGTATATGACATTTTTGTGCGTGAGTCAGCATGTTTTTGAGTCAACATAGCCCATTGTGCATTATCATTGAAAGTCAAGTATATGAGTAATGGCTTGGCATTGTGTAGTGGGACTAACACGGGTGGGCAGGTCAAGTATTGCTTCAATTCTTCAAAGACTCTCTGACATTTTTTTGTCCAATCTTGAGAGGCATTTTTCTTGAGTAATTTGAAAATAGGAGTGCACAATGTCGTAATTTGATTGACGAAGCGACTAATGTATTGTAGCCTTCCTATGAATCCTTTCAATTGTATTTGTGTCCTTGTCGGAGGCATGTCAATGATTGCCTTGATTTTAGCAGGGTCAGCTTCTATGTCGCGCTCTATGACCATGTATCCAAGAACATTCCCTTTAACTACTCTGAATGCATATTAGGCCGAATTTAGTCTCATCTTATGTGTAAGTGCAGTAGAGTAGTGTTACCACTAGTATTTCCAAACACTCTCTAAGTGTTATCAAACGAAGGTGTTATCACAAGTAGTGACATCACTTTTAAAGTGCTACCTGACACGTCTGACTTTATTATTTGGACATTTCTTACATAGGTTATATTTAATTATTATATAATCTATACTTGCAAAATGTATGTTTGTTGTTAGTATAACGTTCAGGTAAATAACCATGAGAAGTTAAAGCTACAAAGGTGGTGGAACGAGTTAAGTGGAGAGTTACGAATAAAAGAGATTTTATCCATAACTCTTGCGAATTCAAGAACCGCGTGGGAAGACCTGTTCAATGGGAATATTGCTGAACAAATAGAGAGTAAAAACATAAGAGAGCACGTGGGTATAAGAGGTTGAAGCTAGGACTTGAGCACAAAGATATGCGGTTGCTACTTTCGTGGGATTGACCACTTTGTTGGGTTTTATGGATCCATGAGCAGCGGAATTAAACATCTAAATAACACAAAACCCAAGAGCCCTAAGATCCGTTCTATACAAATAAATTGTATTCCTATGAGATAGAATTTACCAACCTTAAACGCTTTCCTTTCTTGAGCTATCGAACAATTATCAATGTGATTTTCAATCACAAACTTCGATTTTCAAGACTTGAATCTTCAGATTTGTACTCTAGGCCTTGATCGTCGTACGAACGAAGACCCTCTAGTAGTATCCACACCTTTGAATGAACCAAGAAGAGTTCTTGGGGATTGCTAGATCCTTAAACCCTTGAAAGAGACATACAACTTGTGAACCACTTGGTGCGGGGGCCACATCCCGATTACAAAACTGAGAGCAGATTACAACTGAAATGCACCTACTGCAATGTGGCTTATTATGTCACACGATGCAGGACCAAAGGTGGCCAACTGTGTCACGTGACACATCAAGCCACTCTGCAGAGGTGTTACAGAACTTTGATTACAGAGGCAAATAAAGGCCAATTGAGATTAACAGAGATGGAAAATAGGTCCCTACAACCTCAGAGAGATCAATGCTCAAATGAGTGGGATATGGAACGATCCACACTCACCTTAGCATTCAATACACAACGCATATCATCATTTAACAAGGGCACGCATTATCACTACGATAAATGCATGATCAGATTATTCATACAAATCAGAGCATACTACATGCAAACTGAGTGTATAATAATGCAAATTCAATCAGGTTCTACACCATAAGAAGATTTAAGAGTGGCTTATGAAAATAAAGAGAGAGAGAGAAAGAGGATGAAGAGGTTACCCTTGTAGATCCTCAATCTCTACACCAAGTTAGGTGTAGATACCTTCAACTCAGCTTTAGGGAAGGTATTCAAACTCAGAAGGGTGCTATGACCTGGAGCTTCAAGTGTATGTGTGAGTGTGTGTTGAAATGGTATTTGAGAGAGAGAGAGAGAGATTTGGATGAGAGAGAGAGGTTTGGTGTGTGTTTATCAGGAGAGAGACGAACTTCTGGAATGATTTTGGCAGCGTGACGCTAAGGAGCTAGAAAGGATCCCAAAATGAGAGGTGCAGGGTCCAATTTATAGGCTGCATGGGAATGGCTCATGGTGTCGCACGACATAACGAGCATAACTGATTTCCTTCTAGAACCCTGCAAGGTGGCAAACTGGAATGATCGACATGGGTGATTGTATCGCACGACAGAAGGATGCATAACCATTTTCCTTCT
The DNA here is from genome assembly GCA_022495995.1 of Adenophora triphylla var. japonica. Taxonomy (NCBI): domain Eukaryota; kingdom Viridiplantae; phylum Streptophyta; class Magnoliopsida; order Asterales; family Campanulaceae; genus Adenophora; species Adenophora triphylla. The sequence continues at coordinate 62,003 of JAFEMH010003415.1, forward strand.
AGAAACATGCATGGTGGCAAATTCTGGACCCTTCCTGGATAATTCCTTATAGGTCCAAATAGGATTAATACCACAAAGGTCCTTCTGCATGGAAAAAAGACCGAAAGGTACTTCCTTAGCAAGAAACTTATAAAAAGTTTCCGGAAGTCTCGGAATGGACCGGAAATTTACCAAAATGCTCCCTAGCGCACTTTTATTGAGTAAAAGGTACTTTTATTTGGTTGCGAGTTGGATAAGGGTACTCACAGAGCCCCTCGAAAACGTCACTTATGGAAGAAGTGAGGTTTTTGACAAAAAAGGATCCCAATCTTGACGAGCAAAAGATGGAAAAGATAGACCAGAATGGTCGAATGGCTGGGCCTGCTGGGGATATGGCAAATGCAGGAAAATGATTGTTGTGGTTTGGATGGCTGGACCTCTCGAGAAAGGATTCCTACGTATCCCTAAAAGGGAATCAAGCCAAATCGTAGTTCGAGAAAGTGAGAACGTGTGGTGCCTCAAACCGAAGAAAGACCAAAATGGTCAAATGACTGGACCTCTCGAGAAAGGATTCCAATGTATCCCTAAAAGGGAATCAAGTTAGATCGTAGTTCGAAAAAGTGAGAACGTATGGTGCCTCAAGCTGAGAAGTGAGAACGTATGGTGCCTCAAACTGAGAAGTGAGAACCTATGGTGCCTTAAACCGAGAAGTGAGAACGTATGGTGCCTCAAACTGAGAAGTGAGAACGTATGATGCCTCAAACCTAAGAAAGACCAAAATGGTCAAATGGCTGGACCTCTCGAGAAAGGATTCCTACGTATCCCTAGGAGGGAATCAAGCCAGATCATAGTTCGAACATGCCAACAATGGCAAAATGGCAGAATTGCAGGATGAACCCAAAGGGTGATATAGGACGAACCTAAAGACGATATAGGACGAACCTAAAGATGATATAGGATGAAACTAAAGCTATAGGAGGACAAATCGTAAGGATGATATAGGACGAACCCGAAAGACGATATAGGACGAACCTAAAGGAATTGTAGGACGAATCCTAAAGAGGATACAGGACAAACCCAAAAGACGATATAGGACGAACCAAAAGGAATTGCAGGACGAATCCTAAAGAGGTGATCGAGACTAACATCAAAGTAGCTTGAGATGAACTCAAAGGAAATGAAATGACTTTTCAAGAAAGTAATCATATGACCTGATGATTTGCAGTTGAATGAGATATGTCTTCATACCTGTGCTGTGCTTACATGTAGCTGCCGAAAGGACTAAGACTATGACTGATGATGATGATTTAATGATTCACCGTCCAACACGGGATTTTGATGAGGATCTCAGGTCACCGTAGTTCAGGCCTATCTCGATTGAGAAGAGAAGGAATGTGAAAATTCGAGATTTTGAGAACCTTTAAGGATTTTGAGGACTTTCTGAGAATTGGAGAATTGAAGAACATGTCTCTTTGGAGTGTCAATGAAAGACAAGGATGCAAAGCCTCAGTAGGGCATCCACGGGAAGAGTTTGTGGAGGAGAAATGAGATATGCTCACATGAAGTGCCAACTGAATGTATTTGGAATTTGCATGATCTTTGATTGATGACCTTGAACCGAGATGAATTAGATTCCAACTTAAGCAAGCAATGAAGCATTAATTTGATTTAGATCTCAAAGATATTAGAATGAAACTGCTATCCGATAGGGACTGGAGCTGCGTTTCAGACTTCGATCGGCCATTAGGTGATTTGGAAAATTGTTTGTATCATGACCTCTTAAGATGAGAGGTCGGCTGGGCTTTTTACTGACTGAACCTCTAAAGATGAGAGGTTGGATTTAAAGGATGTGTTTAGGATTTCTACGGTGAGGATATTGATTGCATTTTCACTGCCTCTAAAAATGAGAGGTCAAAATTGGCTTTGGCCAAAGGCAAGGGCAATGGTAATGGGAATATCCTCTAAAAATGAGAGGATGGTTAGGGATTGGTTTTGCAGATTCTGGTGAGAGGAAGTATGAGCTATCGAGGATTTTTTTGTGAACTTGCGGGAATTCGGGCTCCTTTTGAATATTGGAGAGCCTCTTGAGAAGTCAAGGACTTTTGTAGAATTGGGAGAATTCCACCTACTTTTGGGAATTGGAAGGCCTCTCGAGAAGTTGAGGACTTTGGGAGATTTGGGAGGATTCAACATCCTTTTTAGAATTGGAAGGCCTCTTGAGAAGTTGAGGATTATATTTGTCCTTCCTTCATGGCTTGAGTATTTTGTGCATCGCCGATTCTCGAAGCTAAGTTCTTGGCATTGCTTGGACTTCTCTCAGCAAGGAGCAAAGATGATGGCTAAACAGGGTTTCAAAACATGCCGATCTTGAAATGAAAGTATATTGTTTGGTGAGGGTGAGGTAATGGCTTCCCTAGGGTGAAAGGCTTCAACCGCAATCCCTACCGGATGACCTAAACGAAATTAAGTCTTCATTGCATGCTTAAGCTTAATTGTGAAAGGTTCATGCAAAACTTGCTTTTATCCAGGATGGGCTTGGGATTAGGAGGGATATAATTTACCAGTGGTTGAACAAGTCCTCCGCTTACTAAGATTTCGAAGAATTCATCTATAGGCATCCCCACATCATCAAAGTGCTGTTTTTCTTTCTTATTCTGAACCAGCTCTGGATGTGACTCGAGTATTGGCACCCTTTGCCTACTGGGAGTCACGACGGGAATGGAGGACATTTGATTCTGAGCTGAGTACTAGTAGGCAAATACGGAGTCGGTCCCGGATACTGACTCTGCATGGGTGACGAGCTAAAACATTAAGATGAACCCATGAATGGTTGAGACAACCCTCCTTGAGGTTGAAGTTGATTAGCAGGAAACTGTAGGAATCCCTTTTGATTAAACTGGTTAGGATACCTGAAAGCACTGGGGATCTCCTCATAAGACCCATCTTTACGATGAATGACGGCAATTCCTCGAACACACATTGCTTCCACAAATCTAGCATGCGCTTCATCTTCTTGAGCCCTAGCAGCTTGGGCAAGCAATTGAGCCTCACGCTCACGAACCAAGGTGGCCTCAAGAGTAAACCTCAATTATTCCATAGACAAATCATTCGAACCCGGCTGACCCGTAGCAGATGAACCTCCAGACTGGGCGGGTGACACATTCTCTGCACCAGACATCTCGGATACCGAATCAAATGAGAACTTCGCAGAAACTGCAACTGCCTCAAATATATGAATCAAACGAGCGCCGGGAATCAGAGCATTCACCCAACTTGCCGTAACTGCAGAGGTGGATGGGAATTGATAAGGTGGTAGAGGAGAGAACCTTGAAAAGGTATGGGAGAGGGAAGAATATGAAAGGAGATGGACTCATGCAAGCATCTTATTAATGTTCAAGTAGAAAATAGTGTCTTTTAGGTCCTAGGAAAAGTTGGAAAAGGATAAACCTTTATTCTCGCAATCTAAACCTCGGGGGAACCTAGGGACACACCATCCAAAAATACACCAAATGTATTGATTAAAAATTAATAATAGGCAATAATACCTAAATAAAACCGAAGCATTTATGGGACGGACGAGCGATCCCAATTTCTGGGGAAATTTGGGCAGCATGACGGGTATTCCTGAAGAAATTCAAGGAAAAATCCGCAAGATGACCTTCCTCAGTTTCGCATCGCACGTTGACAAGGCGACATGATCTCTCGTTAGAACATGTCGTGAGAGTGACATGTTCATACGTGAAACCATGTTACATTGGCAACATGCCCATACGTGCTAGGTTTTGGAATAGGTATGAAAGCCTATAACTAATTTTGAAGCAATTCATTTTAGTATATTTTTGAAAATGTTGTGTCAAAAACCAACCATTGGGTAAGCTTTGAAAAGTGTGGTTTCACCTATGATGCGCTAGGGGGAAAGGATTGATATTGGGTGCTCAAATGTAGGTGAAATACATCACCGTCCGTGATGCCGTCAATCGCACCAAATGGCTCTAAATCTAGTGACGTAGTGTGCAGATGACTAGATTCCTTTATTTACGAAAAATGATTTTATGATTATATTTTTTTATTTTTTATTTTTTATTTGGAAAAGGGGTGATAAAAGGAAAATAACACACACACGACCAACCCCACAGAGCACAATAATCAAAGGATCATAATTCTATCACGGGACTGGCCTCAGGCAAAACCTGAACAAATATGCAAACTGGCCAAACTTGTCGCGTGACACAGGACAGCCATGGCTTACTATGTCGCGCAACTTGGTAGGCCAGTTTTCCAGAACCAAGAAACCAGAAACAGCCCCAGCCTCCAAGCAAATTCAAAAGCTCAACAGCAAGCCCCAACACAAGAACAGAAGCAAACAGAATCCCAAGGAAACAAAGTAAGCAAAGCATTTAAGCACATAGAATATCACACAACAAAACACACAACAAATGAATGAGATGGATGTTAAACGTGAACGAAAGCTTGACCCACTTTTTGAAAACAAGTTTCAAGTCCCCAGTGGAGTCGCCATTGAATGTAAGCTCGCCGATTAAAAGTAAATGAGAGTCGCCACGCCGTTTTAAAGGAAACATTGAAATCCTTTTTTGAAAAGAATTATGGGTTCGGGGGATTACGTGTTGGTAAGAACCGAAAGTTCACCCAACAATGCCTCGCGAACGAGTCTTTCTATGTTCAACATTCAATTCATTCAAACGTGTGTGCAATTTGTGTGAGACAAAATATGTGATAAAATGCATATTAATGCTTTGTTTTTATTGATGAATTGAGAGACATACAACTTGTGAACCACTTGGTGCGGGGGGCCACATCCCGATTAGAAAACTGAGAGTAGATTACAACTGAAATGCACCTACTGCAATGTGGCTTAGTATGTTGCACAACGCAGGACCAAAGGTGGCCAAGTGTGTTGCATGACACATCAAGTCACTCTGCAGAGGTGTTATAGAGCTTTGATTACAGAGGCAAATAAAGGCCAATTGAGATTAACAAAGATGGAAAATAGTTCCCTACAACCTCAGAGAGATCAATGCTCAGATGAGTGTGGATATGGAATGATCAGAATATTCATACAAATCAGAGCATACTACATGCAAACTAAGAGTATAATAATGCAAATTCAATCAGGTTCTACACCACAAGATGATTTAAGCGTGGCTTATGAAAATAGAGAGAGAGAAAGAGGATGAAGAAGTTACCCTTCTAGATCCTCAATCTCTACACCAAGTTAGGTGTAGAGACCTTCAACTCAGCTTCAGGGAAGGTATTTGAACTCAGAAGGGCGCTACGACCTGGAGCTTCAAGTATATGTGTGAGTGTGTGTTGAAATGGTATATGAGAGAGAGAGAGAGAGATTTGGATGAGAGAGAGAGGTTTGGTGTGTGTTTATCAGGAGAGAGACGAACTTTTGGGATGATTTTGGCAGCGTGACGCTAAGGAGATGGAAGGGATCCCAAAATGAGAGGTGCAAGGTCCAATTTATAGGCTGCATGGGAATGGCTCATAGTGTCGCACGACATAACCAGCATAACTGCTTTCCTTCTAGAACCCTACAAGGTGCCAGATTGGAATGATCGACATGGCTGATTGTGTCGCACGACAGAAGGATACATAACCATTTTCCTTCTAGAAACATGCAAGGTGGCGAATTTTGGACCCTTCCTGGATAATTCCTTATAGGTCCAAATAGGATTAATACCCCAAAGGTCCTTCTGTGTAGAAAAAAGACCGAAAGGTACTTCCTTAGCAAGAAACTTATAAAAAGTTCCCGGAAGCCTCGGAATGGTCCAAAAATTTACCAAAACGCTCCCTAGGGCACTTTTATTGAGTAAAAGTCACATTTATTTGGTCATGAGTTGGAATGGGGTACTCACAGCACCTCGTGCATCTCTCGGATCCAGGAAATTTCACATATGTAGCACTACCCCCATGTCTAGGATCATAGTCATTTAAAAACGACTTTGCTCCTGTCATATGACGTGAACACCCACTGTCAAAATACCATGAACTCTCTACATTTGTTTTCAAATAAGTATAAACTACATCACATCTTAGATTAGTTTTGGGTTTCCAAGTTTCTTCTTTGCATTTTGACTTTCTGACAGATAGTGTTATCTGAAGTGCTGTCTGAAGTAGTGGACAACACTTCTGGTAACATTGTGGAACTGGACTGTTTCTTTAAAAGAGATTGACACATATTTTTAAAATATCCAATAGTATGACAATATTTGCACACTTTAGCAGTGTCAGAAGAGTCAGAAATGCAAACATTTTTATTAGAACCACGTTCTTTAACAAAACATGTTTCACTATCATCAATATTCAAAGTAGAAACAATTCTATCTAAAGATTCTTGAAAACCAATACCTGCATTGAGATGGTTACTCAGATTGAGGATCTCATCCAGTTTGGAAGATCCAGTGTTGAGTTTCTTAAATGTGGTCTCGGCAAGAGACAATTTGGCCTTGACTTTATCCAACATGGCATCCTTCTTTGTGAGTTAGACCTCCAGCTTAGTCAAGCTTTCATTCAGCTCATGATTTTCCTTAGCTAAGAATGTCATCTTCTTGTTCTCCTTTTTCCATTCAACAAGAAGTTCTTCATAGAGATTCTTTAACCGATCTATGAGCTCATCCTTGTTTAGCTCATCCTCTTCAGAATTTCCTGTATCAAGGTCAGTTGAACCCATGATGCAAATAGCATTAGAAAAATTGAAGTGGTTATACCTACTGAGTGTGGTCTCAGGTGTTACCAGAGGTTCGATAACACTAGTGATAGCACTTCTACTATCCATGTCACATATATTGACCAACATTGCTATCACATCTGGTTCTTCATCTTGGCTTGTTCCCTCATCTTCATTATCACTTAGGGACACCCACAAGTTCTTTCCCATCTTCCTTAGAGTATTTGATCACTCGTTTGCATAGTGTCCCCATCCAGAACAAGCATGTCATTGAATTGAATCTATTTACTTAGGATCGGACCTAGACTGATCAAAAGATACCCTTCTCATTGGGTTAGCCTTTTGAGAAGATGGAAATGACCTCTTTGGCATCGAGTCATACAATTTGGTTTGTTGCTCCTTTGCTTTTACCTGCACATTTTCATTGTTAAATTTTCTCACCATAGAGTTATATTTCTTAGCAAGTGAAGCAACATTAGCATTTTCATCTAATTCTTCAAAAACCTCTTCATCCTAACCTTTTTAAAAATCTGAGGACTGAATTTTCAAAGCTATATTCTTGCCCTTAGTGACTTCACTTTGTTCGGCAAGATTTAGCTCAAAAGTTTTTAAAATACTCAATAAAGTATTGAAATCCATAGTAGAAATATTGTGAGCTTCTTCAATAGATGAAATTTTCATATTGAAACGCTCAGGTAGGGTTCTAATGGCTTTTTAAACAAGTTGTTTATTTGTGAAAGGTTCACCTAACACTTGACATTCATTTGCAAGGTCAAACAACTTTTCAAAATAAGACGAAATATTTTCATCTTCACCCATCCTTAATCTTTCAAACATGCTAGTAAGCCTTCTAAGCTTACTTTCACGCACACTACCATCACCATCACAAAACCTTTGCAAAATATCCCAAGCTTCCTTAGTCGTGGGATTGTTTTGAATGAGTTTAAAAATATGAATGTCAACCCACTTATAAATAGCGTTAAGTGCATTTTCATCGAAACTAGCTAGGCTATTCTCTTCGTTGGTCCACTCGGATTCTGGTTTGATTTGAACATCACCATCCTCATCCAGGGGCAACATTGGAAGAGAATATCCATTGATAATAGATTTCCAAGCCCTAAGATCAATTTATTTGATATGAGAGCGAAGGCGGATCTTCCAATAAGCATAATTCGATCCATCAAGCACAGGAAGTCTCTTTAGGTTAGGATTAGCCGGATCATAAGCCATGACAACTGGATCAAGACTTAGTACATCAAGTGACCTGCTCTGATACCAATTGAAATTGTCTATGGCATGTAAGCAAGTGTTATCAAAAAGGTTGATAGCACAACTGATAACACTTACGATAACACACACAACAAAATTTAAAACAATTTTTAAAACAAAACAGTTTTACAGCGGAAGTAAAAATATAAAATACAAGAAATAGTTTTTGCTCAATTTACATAAATATATAACTTTAGTGTGTCACTTAGGAAAGATATTCACAACAATATGATTACAAGACCAAGGTTCACTATCTATATAACAATGAAAAACTAGGAACTAAGATCAAATACGAAATTCTATCCTAGCCACGACACAATCTAGTCCAAAGATGTTGAAGGTGGAAAATATTTTCTGGGAGGAAGAACCTAAAAGAGCCAAGAAGGAATTGATATTTTCTTGTGAAAGTTGTGTGTGTGATGCTCAACATATTGTGCTTGTCTACACACTTGTTATTTAAAGCCTTCAAATGCTTGGAGGCTACTCTTGATAAGAGCCTTGAACTAGATCGGATAGGGTGGAGATGTTGTTGAGCTTGAAGTGTGTTAGTGTAATGCCCTAGGCTTTAGTTATGTTTAACTTAAAACCGTTATGTATCATCTTTATTGTTTAAGTTATTATTTGATTATTATATATTTTGTATATTTATTGTATTAATCTCCGTCCCTAATTATTAAGTGCATAATTTGTATAAATGTTAATGGATAATCATATGATGATTATATGCATAGAGATGCACATTAAATTTATGGGTACTTGTTTGTGAACAAGTGACTGGACTTAACCCGTATGAGATTTATGTCATGGTCAAATGTCATAATTAAATCTCATATGGTCACTTCATTTAGTCCCTAGACTGATATTATCATGACCTTACATATGATGAAAGTTATGTTTGATTTTAGTCAAATGATATCTTAACACGATATTTATAAAGGCTATCTTTGGCATGATCGAATTCATGATGGGAAGGATGATAAGTCAAGATGTAATTTGTCCCTCGAAAGAGAGATGTTTTGCTTGGGCCCCTCGATGAGTGATAATGATGAAAGTGTATGGCCATACCCCAATGCGATTGGATTATCATTATACTCAAGATCGAGAAAGCATTGAACAAATATAAGTTGACGCATACCATGACTTGTGTTCAATATAACATCGTGAGACAAAGGGAGAAATGGAAGTGTACCATTAGAAACGTGAACTCTTACGTTATATTAATTGGGTAGACATAATGGCTTGCTAGAGTCTGCTTATGTTTTATGAGGGTCGATATGATCGAGCTCACAACCAACATAATATAATCATATTGGGTCACACACAATTAGAATGAATTGGTTAAACCAAAGAAAGAATGATTGGGAGTTCCTGATATGGCTTAAGAAGTCGCGCGACAGAACTGGCCAACTGGCATATGTCGCCGCGCGACATAACATGCCAAGAGGCATTTACAGCTTAGTTTCCTAATACGATTAGTGCACTAATATTAATACTATAGTAGTATAAATATGAGTCTGTAAACAGCCAAAACCTAGCCGAATTTTCTAAGAAAAAATCACAACAAAGGTTTCTCAATATTCTTTCAAGGGTTTAAGGATCTAGCAATCCTCAATAACTCATCTTGGTTCATTCAAAGGTGTTGATACTACTAGAGGGTCTTCGCTCATACGACGATCAAGGCCTAGAGTACAAATCTGAAGATTCAAGTCTTGAAGATCGAAGTTCGTGATTGAAAATCACATTGATAATTGTTCGATAGCTCAAAAAAGGAAAGCGTTTAAGGTTGGTAAATTCTATCCCATAGGAATTCAATTTATTTGTAAAACGGATCTTAGGGCTCTTGGATTCTGTGTTATTTAGATGCTTAATTCCGCTGCGCATGGACCCATAAAATCCAACAGTGGTATCAGAGCCCCGTTCGTATGATTAAGTTTGAATTAACATGCTAGAATGTTTATATAAATTGTTTATATGTTCGTTGCATGTTTTTATATGCGGTATAATTTTGATTGTTTATGTGAAACAATGTGAAAATCGTTTTCTGATTATGTTGAATTAAATCTATTAAAAAGTTGTTTTATATGATTTAATTGCTTTATGATTGGAATTGATTGATGTTTGGAAAATATGCAAGTTTGCTTCTGTCACGCGACAGAGTTGGCCATGGGCAGTCAGATGGCCTCGTTAGGTCGCGCGACAGAGTTGGCCTCTGTCACGCGACAGACTATGCCTAATCTGGACAGAATCAGTTTGTTAATTTTTCTTGCTAATCTGTGATTATGTTTATAATCTGATATGTTCCTGTCTTAATCTGGATGCTAGAAATTTCTGGAAATTAAATTTATAGGGCTATGCTAGATTAATTCATTATTTATGCATGCTTAATTAATTTAAATGTGATTTTATTAATTGTTGCGATGCATGAATTATATCTTCTTATGTGTTATGAACTTTGTTAAATGTTTAAGTTGAAACATTAAACTTTTGGTTTTCTGATTGTTTATGAAAAACAAGTCAGTTTACGCAAAACTTGATGGGAATCTGATTGTTTGTGAGAAACAAGTCAGTATACAAAGTATTGATTATGTTGCAAATTGGAGCTGGTATTCTAATTGTGCATGTCTAGGAGAGTTCTGTCGAAAGAGATATTTGATACTTAAGTAGTCCTTGTGGCTCACCTATTTTCTTGGCAACTTACCTGGTGTTCGATTATGATTATCTTTACTGATATGCTTATAATCTGCTTTAAAGAACCTTCGTTTAACTTTTAAGTTCTTTATGTCAATCCATGATTAAAACATTTGAGACCACTCGGATAGTTTTGGGTGGGCTTTCCATAGCAAGGTACTTCGATTCTATTTCATTTGCGAGCAAGATGAGGAAATGGTGGTTCCTATACGTCTAAAGTGGATGAACTTAATTTGGTTATCAAAATGGTTTTGGACCCAAGGCATAAGATGAGATTAAAATATGCTTAGACATATGATGTCTTAAATAAATCTCATAAAAGATCTAAGAGTCATATACGATATGATTGATGTTTTCTACCTAATTAATTTTAATCTTGAGCGGTGCGCCATAGCGTACTTGAGATTAAATTAAAGTTGGATCTTAGCCCATTAAATTATATTATGCTTATTTACATTGGAAGGTGTATAATTTAGTGAGAGTATTTGTGAAATACATGATTTTTTCTTAGATGATAAATATGTTGATATTGATATGTGTTCATATAATTTGCATATTTTGTTGTAGAAGTAGCATTACACAATAAATTGCGATTCGTCCTTATGAAGGACAAAATTCGGAAGGAACGATACAGATAATTCTGATTGGATCAGAAGCCTAAAGAATGGTTCTTAGGCAAATATGTACGTTCTTGATGAATCATTTCCTGCTGAACCTACTGCAAATATTGCAAAAGGCAAATAAGGAGCAACATTAGAAACATGTTGATGATTCTAATAATATTGCTTGCCATATAATTGCCACCATGTTTAAAGGCTCTTATGAAGAACCTTGAACATATGGAAGTTACTTTTGTTCTAGCATAACGCACAAAGGAAATGTTCCAAGTGCGAGCTAGGCAAAAGATGTATGTTGTGGTGAAGGCTCTTAATTCATGAGATGAAAAAGGAGCAATCCGCAAGTTTGTTAATGGTTAATACAAGAAAGGGGTTCATAAAGGAAAGGTAAAGAAGGTAAAGCAAAGGTTGCTAAACCTGGGGCAAAAGTTGCCAAAGCCCGAAGAGGCTAAACCCAAAGTGTCTCTAAAGGATGCATTTTTCTACCATTGTAATGAGATTATCATTGGAAGAAAAGTTGCAAGGCTTATTAGGAAGGCCTAAAAGGTGAAGAAGGGCAACATGATTTCTACTACTTCAAGTATCTATATGATAGATATTTTCCTTTTGACTTCTTGTTCTTGGGTATATGATACCAAACATGGATTCCACATTTGTTTAAATGTGCAAGGAATAAAGAATAGAAAGCTACTCAAAGAAGGTAAATTAAACCTATGTGTGGGAATGAAGCAAGAGTTGCTACATTAACCATAGGGACTTATGAAGTCAATTTACCTAGTAAACTAGCACTTGTTTCGAACAAATGTTATTAAGTTCCGGATTTGGGTAGGAGTATTATTTTCATTTCTTATATGGATGATGAAGAATATAATTTTCTTATTGAGAATGAGAAGTTTTATATTTATTTAATGATATGCCTTATTGTATTGCATATGTCATTGAATGGTCTTCATATCCTTGATGATGAGAAACAAAATAATATTGAAGATATCTATAATATAATTGGGAAATCTAAACCGAACAATATGAACAACGCGTTCATATGGCATTGCCGGTTTGATCAGATAAATAAGAAACATATCTCTAAACTCCATTAACATGGACTTTTAGACTCATATGACTATGAATCATTTGAGGAATATGGATCTTGTTTATTGGGTTACTGACCAAACCACCCTACACTAAAAGTAGTGGGAGGGCTAGTGACTTATTGGTCATTATACATGAGATGTATGTGGATTATTAAGCAGCATTGCTAGGGGAGGATTTTGGTGTTTCATCACATTTACCGATGACTTATGTAGATATGACTATGTCTATCTGATGAATTCCAAAGGTGAATCGTTTGAGATGTTTTGAACATTTCAAGATGAAGTACAAAACAACTTGGCAAAACTATAAAGTACTTCGATTAGATCGAGGTGGTGAATATTTGAGCCAAGAGTTTGACAATCATCTCAAAAATGTGAAATCGTTTCATAGTTAACTCCACTCGGAACACCACATTATATGGTGTGTCTGAGAGGAGGAATTGAAGCTTATAGAACATGGTTCATTCGATGATATATCAAGTTGACTTTCCTATTACCTTTTGAGGATATGCATTATAAATAATGCGGTTATACTAAATTGTGTCCCTACTAAATCGGTTCCTTAAGTCCCCACATGAGATGTGGCATGGAAGAAAACTTAGTTTGTCTTTCATGAAGATTTGGGGTTGCAAAGCTTATAAGAAGAGACTTGTCTCTGATAAGTTAGCACCAAATCAGACAAGGTTATTTTCGAAAATTAATCTTACAACCGCAAAGAGAACAAAATGTTTATTGCTCTGTACGATTTGTTTCTTGAGAAATAATTTCTCAATAAAGAATCTAGTGGGAGTAAAATTAATCTTGAAGAAATTCAATAACCCGAAAATAATATGGAACCAAGAATAGAGACGGAACCAAGTTCACAAGGAGTTGTGGGATCGGTTCAAGATGCACAAATCCATCGTAGATCGGATAGATTACGATCCGAACTCAAGAAATATTGATTTCTCGTATCGGAAAGTAATGAGGTAGAAGTCATTAAGAATGACGATCCTACTTCCTATTTTGAGGCGATGTCCACTCCTAATTTGGATAAATGCTTAGGAACCATGGAATCCGAATTACAATCCATGTTTGAGGATCAAGTTTGGAACTTGATTGAGCTACCTGAAGGTGTAAAAACTAAAGGATGCAAGTAGGTCTTCAAGACCGACATGGATGGGAAGATGCATACTTTCATGACTAAGGATTGTAGCAAAGGGATTTAGGCAAATTCATAGTATTGACTATGTTGAAACCATTTTTGCCAATTACAATGTCGAAGTCTATTAGAATTTCAATTGCCATAATCACATATTATGACTATGTGATATGACAAATGGATGTCAAACGGCTCTCTTTAAAAAGAAAGATTATTAAGGATATGTATAGTACACAACCCGAAGTTTTGTCGATCCGAGAAATTCTAATAAAGTATGCATGTTGTAAAGATTCATGAGATGGGTTGAAGCAAGCTTCAAGGAATTGGAATCTTCATTTTGAGGAATCGGTCAAAGAGTTTGATTTCATCAAGTATGAAGATGAACCTTGTGTATGCATGAAATTCAGTGGGAGCGTGGTATCATTTCTATTGTTATATTACAATGATATTTTTCTCATTGAAAAATGAAGTTTCAGCACTTAAGACTGTCAAGTCTTGGTAAAGGAAAGGTTTCTCAATGAAAGATATGGGTGAAGCCGCTTACATCCTTGGCATCAAGATCTATAGAGATAGATCTAAAAGGATACATTGGTTTGAGTCAAAATACTCACATTGACAAGGTTCTTAGAAGAGTCTAAGAAAAGTAACTTGTCAATGGGTCATGGTGTTTCTCTTAGCAATAATCATTATCTTATGACAACTGATGAGAAAAAGGGAATGTATGAAGTTCCATATGCTCGAGCATTTGGATCTATCATGTGTGCCATGATTTGTACTAGACCCGATGTCTCGTATGCCCTAAGCATGACGAGTCGATACCAATCTGATCCTGTTGAGAACCATTGGATGGCAGTCAAGATGATCCTTAAGAACTTAAGAAGAACTAAGGATATGTTCTTGGTATTTGAAAGGTTGGAAGATAATCTTGTTGTAAAGGTTACATAGATGCTAGCTTCCAAACTGACAAAGTTAATTTAAAATCGCAATTAGGATTTGTGTTTATGCTTATTAGAGGTGCGGTTTGTTGGAAGAATTCCAAGTAGAAAATCGTAGCTGACTCTACTACTAAGGCCGAATTTTAGCAACATATGATGTGGCTAAAAGAGGTAGTTTGGAACAAAATTTCATTAGTGTTTTGGAAATGTTCCAAGTATCACTAATCGGAGAAACTTTTGTGGTGACAATTGTGGTGCCATTTGTGCAAACAATGGAACCAAGGTCACAAGAGCAATCCAAACACATACTTAGACATTTTTTCGAGGAATTCATAAGAATGAGAAGACGTTAAGATATGAAAAGTATCAACCGATGATGACTTTAGGGATTTACTTACAAAGACCCTCACACAGGCAGAAGCATGATTGTCATGTTAGATTCATGAGTATTCGATACATAGATGGAGCCTAGTGCAAGTGGGAGACTGTTGGTGTAATGCCCTAGGCTTTAGTTATGTTTAACTTAAAACTGTTATGTATCATCTTTATTTTTTAAGTTATTATTTGATTATTATATATTTTGCATATTTATTGTAATAATCTCCGTCCCTAATTATTAAGTGAATAATTAGTATAAATGTTAATGGATAATCATATGATGATTATATGCATAGAGATGCACATTAAATTTATGGGTACTTGTTAGTGAACAAGTGACTGGACTTAACCCGTATGAGATTTATGTTATGGTCAAATGTCATAATTAAATCTCATATTGTCACTTCATTTAGTCCCTAGACTGATATTATCATGATCTTACATATGATGAAAGTTATGTTTGATTTTAGTCAAATGATATCTTAACACGATATTTGTAAAGGCTATCTTTGGCATGATCGAATTCATGATGGGAAGGATGATAAGTCAAGATGAAATTTGTCCCTCGAAAGAGAGATGTTTTGCTTGGGCCCCTCGATGAGTGATAATGATGAAAGTGTATGGCCATACCCCAATGCGATTGGATTATCATTATACTCAAGATCGAGAAAGCATTGAACAAATATAAGTTGACGCAGACCATGTCTTGTGTTCAATATAACATCGTGAGACAAAGGGAGAAATGGAAGTGTACCATTAGAAACGTGAACTCTTACGTTATATTATTTGGATAGACATAATGGCTTGCTAGAGTCCGCTTATGTTTTATGAGGGTCGATATGATCGAGCTCATTGCCAACATAATATAATACTATTGGGTCACACACAATTAAAATGAATTGGTTAAACCAAAGAAAGAATGATTGGGAGTTCCTTATATGGCTTAAGAAGCTGCGCGACAGAACTGGCCAACTGGCATATGTCGCCGTGCGACATAACATGCCAAGAGGCGTTTACAACTTTGTTTCCTAATACGATTAGGGCACTAATATTAATACTATAGTAGTATAAATATGAGTCTGTAAAAACAGCCGAAACCTAGTCGAAATATCTAAGGAAAAATCACAACAAAGGTAGGGGAGTCAGCCCGAAAGATTGACTTTTTCTTTGGGAAGTCGCCCGCGATTTTGACTTTTTCTTTGGGAAGTCACCAGCGATTTTGACTTTTTCTTTGGGAAGTCGCCCGCGATTTTGACTTTTTTTCTTTGGGAAGTCGCCCGCGAATTTGAATTTTTCTTTGGGAGTCACCCGCGAATTTGACTTTTTCTTTGGGAGTCACCCGCGAATTTGACTTTTTCTTTGGGAGTCACCCGCGGATTTGACTTTTTCTTTGGGAGTCACCCGTGAATTTGACTTTTCTTTGGGAGTCACCCGCGATTTTGACTTTTTCATTGGGAGTCACCCGCGAATTTGACTTTTTCACAGGTGACGTAGTTAAGGTATGTAGTCCTATTATTACTGCAGATGTTTTCATACCTGTTCATGCCCCTATTGAGCCCAAGGTGAAGGATGACGTCCGAATTAATTGGTTTGTTGCAAAATCGAATTTTGTATGGGGCGATATTGTTGTTGATGAAATTTTTATTGTTGATCATGGGGAGGTTGAGAAGTACGATCAACGGATAAATGAGATTGATAGTTTTAATTTTTATCCAGACAAAATTGGTTTACCTCAAATCTTGTAAAAGGGGCGAATTTATTCAAAGTATTTATTTCGATGGAATGGCTCTTTTCAAATATCAGATATGAACTCGGGGTCGAGTTCTTTTGAAGAATGGGTTACTGGTGTAGGAGGAGGCTGGAACCCAGGCGGGTGCATCAACCTTCCCCAGGCGAGCGCCTCACCGCAGCAGCAGCAACCCACCAGGATCTGGAGCTCAGGCGGCCGCATCGCAGGATCCCAGGCAGGCGCTTCACGGACCGGAGGAATCTGATATTTTGGGTTTAATTTTATTACTGATGTTTTTGGTTTATTTACTTAGGGGTATTTTAGTCTTTATTTTGTTATGTCGTTTTAGGGTTTGCTTAAGGGTTTTGAGAGAGTATTTAAACAATCTTTAGGGCATTGTTAAACTTAGTTTTGATATTATCAATTTCAAGAGTTTTCTCTTAATTCCTGGTGTATTTCAGATTATCACTGGTGGATTTCAGTACATTGTGTTCTAAGATTCTTCGCTTGAAGAATTCTTGTGATTAGTGCGCTAATCACGAAATCTATCGCTTCCGTGCTGCGTCAGTTATGCTTTGAGACCATCTCTATGTTATGGAGAGGCTATAGGTCGATCCTAGATTTAATGGAACACTACTCTAAAGATCAAATAAAATAGATGTACAGAGAACAAAAATCAAAGGAAGTTTACCTTGTAATTTGAGAACTTCAATGGATATCCTAGACAAAAGACTGAATTTCAATCTTCAATCTTCTTATGCTAGATCCGAATTTAGGAGAGATTTAGGGTTGTTTTGTGTGTTCTTTCATGAAGAGAAACCAGCAAAACGAGTATCAAAAACGTGTGTCTAGAGAGGAAAAACCGTAGAAGGATTGTACAAATCCAAGGGACTCTGTCTTGTATTTATAGGTGAGATTACTTGTCTATCAAGATTAGGAAACATAAGTATGGAAGGAATCAATCACTTTAATGTGAGATATATTAGATTAGAGTATTCCCGAATATTCACAAATCATGTAAATCTCGGATTGAGGTGTTGACAAGAAAGTGATCGAAGTCAAAATGGAAAGAAAATCAACCATTTTTTGAAGGATGTCTCGTGCGAGACACGTTGTCTCGTGCGAGACACGACACCTAGTCTATTTTGACTATTTTGTCTCTCTTTGATATTCTGTTAATTAGTTAAGTACAAACTAAAGATCATGACAAAACTGCAGGTTTTATTTCTAAAATCAAATAGCGAGACTAGAGTAGTGTAATCAATATGTTTAGAATTAGGTGTCTACAGTGAGATCATTAATTTATTTATGTACTTCTACGATTAAAAGTGGTTAATTTCAACTTTTTCAAATATTTTTTTCATTTAGACATGCAGGAACAAAAGTGAATACTTGTTTGAAATATTTTGTTATTATTATTGTGTGTTAAAATTTTGATTATTCGAATATTAACTAACCTGATTTTTGGACGAATACACACTACAGCTAAAAAAGCCTGTCTTGCATTATAGCGGATGCTTGAGACATGGGCGGAGCCAGTGGGATCCATGAAATACAATGTATTTTAGTTAAAAATGTAAAGAATTAAGAAAGTTAACAAAAATGATAAAAGTAAGTAATTCAAAGAACGATTGAAATAATGTTGAAGTATTTAACGCAAACAATTTATTAAAATATATTACTCGTAAAAAAAAGAAATTCAAATTTGCAAATTAAACATTGAATAATAGGAAGAAAGACAACAACAACAACAACAAAGCCTTAGTCCCAAAATAATAGGAAGAAAGACCAAAAACAAAAAAAATGAGAAAAGCCTAACTAATTAATTAAGATTGAAAAAATGTGAGGAAATTAGGAGAAAGAGAAAAACAAAACTGTTAAGAGAAAGAAATGGAGAGAGAGAGAATAGCAAAGATGGAGGACAAATAAAATTAATTGAAAATGTAGGTAGCAGAGCTCGAACATGGATTTGAAAGAAAACACCAAAGGCTTTAACTTCACCCCTTCTACCACTGAACCGCACCACTCACTGGTGTTAATCTTGAAGTTAATTATATATAACAAAAAAAATATGGGGGGGGGGGCAAAAAAAAAATTCTACTGCACTTCCGCCGCTGGGTGGGGGGGGGGCAAGTGCCCCCCATGCCCCCCCCCCCCCCGGCTCCGCCCCTGGCTTGAGATGTAGTCATACTTATTTTTAACGAAATGTTTTAACGAGATATGTGATCGAAAATTAGTAAGAGCCACAAGTGTTGATTGAGCCGCATATATGTCCAATAATACTAATTTTCTCATAAATTCTAATTTGTTGTTTATTAAAACTGAGATGTGATCAAATCTCAAGCCCGTTGTTAACATTGAAGCAAAATTTTTTTTTTTTTGTGTGCATATATATATTGAAGCAAATTATGGATACTCATTTGGCTTTAGCTCACATGCATACATTTAAGAGATTGCATATTACCCCTAATTTCTAGTATAGTGTTGTTAAGGAGAGGGGGCATGTTCTTATTAAATAAAGAAGGTAAAGTTGAATGTTGGAGAACTCCCACTTTTATTGGAAATGAACATTGCGCTTTACAACAACTACTGCTACTAAGAAATAGATGCATTTGCCATGACCTTCTCACATGTTAGGCATGCAAATGCAAGCAATTATCTGAACAAGTGCCCAGATCGAGATAACTCAGATACTAGTAGTACTTATTTTAGCAAGAAATTAATTAAGGTCTGGTCCTAAAAGTAAATTGTGCACACTTTTCATCGAATTTGGTCACCCGAACTCCCCTCCATGAGTTGGTTGTGCCTTTACTGCTTTGAGTATTATAGTATGATGTTGCCTATCTTCTGCGGTTGCAGGCATTTAAAAAATAGGCCAAATTGAAATATGTTTTAATTGGTGTTCAAAATTTTACCATTATTCCATATTAGGTTCTGAATTTTAAAAAATAGATGCCCTGTTGATACATTAAGTTAAGTTGAACACAAAATAAATAAATAAATAAAACCTCAAAATTTATTTTTAATCAAGATTTTAAAAAAAATAATTGAATATTAATTTTGGGATGGAGGTTGTTGAACACATCCATCACATATTGGAATTGAGGGGCATCAGTCAGGGTCGTTCCAAAATGCCTATTCCATCTCACAACTGCCACCAAATTTCTAGGCACACATGCATGGTACGTTTCGGTGAAGTACACGGGAGTCCTTTACTCGCGTGCTCATACCGTGGTACAGTGCCATGTAAAGTTGTTTCGTGCACTCCTTTTGTGTGGAACAATTATAATTTTTTTATTTAATTATGTTAATTCAAGTGTGATTACTTGAGATGGATGCATGGAGAAAACCCGTTTTTTTATCATTTTTCTACTTTCACAAACTGTAAAATTGTCTTAACCAATAAAACCTACTTTTAGGGATCTAAACAATCTATTTACAATCTAAACACTCACTTTTACGATATGAATCTCCTAAAGTAATTAGGAGATCCTTTCTTTCCTAGTTATATTTGATTACTAATTCTTTACTTTTTACCTAGTCAAATTAGAATTTTTAGAATCATTTCCTAAATATGTTTCTCTGTTGTACTACTAATTATAATTATTGTGATCAATGAAAAAGACCAACCTTTGAAACCCTAAATAATTTTCTGTTGTTATGTTGAATTGTCTTTAGTTTAACATGGTATTAGTTGGTTTTCTCTAAGTACCGATCATCATAATAACCGAGTCCGGCCAACCAATTGCCCAAACAAGAGCTAATCCGCCTCCAAATTGAACCCAACTCTCCCTTCTTCCTTGGTCCGCAATTAGGCGGGGAGATTTTATAACACCTACATGCCTTCGTGGTGATAATTATGATTATTGGAACAGAGACATTCAAACGGATTTGGAGGCACGTCAGAAGTTTGGTTTTTTGGATGGCTCCATAAAAAAAAAAATTCTCATCTGTGCACCTAATCGGATTGGACTACTTTTAATGATATGATAATCTCATGACTTATAAATACGATTGATTCTGAGTTAAAGGCTTCTCTCTTTAAATATTGAGATGCTAAAACATTGTGGGACACATTAATGTCAAGATTTTTCTTAGTAAATGGTCCTATAATCCAACAACTTAAAGGTTCAATTGTTAAATGTGAACAAACGAAGACTATGTTTGTCTCTACGTATTTTGGAAAATTAACAGATTTGTGGGAAAAAATTCATCATCATGAACCAATCATCACATGTTATTAATGCACCGTGGGCACGGAGGATAGCCAAAACCAACTGAAGCGCGAAAACAACATGCTCCATCAATTCCTTAGGGGTCTTTATTCTAATTATTGTACTAGACATACACCAATATTCTGTCTCAAGACCCGTTGTCTTCTCTAGATCAGGCTTATCAATTGGAGGCTCAAGATGAACGTGTTGGTCTTGTCAAAACCGTGAATCAAGAACCACCAGATGTTGTGAGTTTTGCTCTTAACTCAGGTGGTCAAGGGCGAGGAAAAGTAGTGGGCCAGGATAAATCACACCTGAGTTGCAATCATTGCAAGGAAACTAACCACTAATTAAGTCAGTATTTTGAAATTATTGGCTATCTGGAACGGTGGGATGATCATGGAAAACTTGATGGTGGAGGTAAGAGAGGCAAGGCTGCTACGTAGGGGGTAGGACGAGGTAAGGGTGGTCCCGTTCGAGTATATGCAGCAACTAGCGGAGGATATGTGTGGACTATGTTCCAACATCTATTCTGACATCTGTTGGCACATCAAGTTATTCATTAGGATCAAATATTGCAGGAGCATGTTCCAACAGTGTAGCCTCTCCACAACCATTCTTGGTTGAATAATGGAAGGCTCTTGCAGGTTTTCTTGGTAATACTAGAATTTATGAGGATTGCATGACTGCAATTTAATTTTGGTCTCATAATTAAATGATGATATGAAGTGTATTGTCCAATTTAACTCTCATATATGTGTTATACATGACCGGTCAAGAGTGTTGAGCAGACCAGGTGTTAGGTGAGATGGATTTTACTACTTTAAAGGAGCGAATACAATGTATCAGATTTCAGTGAATGGAGCAGCAATTGGAACTTTGGCATAAGCGAGAGGGACATCTCTCTAAAAAAGTCGTAGAGTTACTTCCCATTGCTAGTGATTTTAAGTGTAGTCTCAACAGAACTTGTGAGGCTTTTTTTGTGCAAAATATTATAGAGACAAGTTTTCTTTAAGTTTAAGTGACAATAAATCCACTAGAATTTTTAAAAAGATACACTGTGATTTGTGGGGATCTTATAAATATACTTCATCTTATGGTGACTGTCCGTGCCATCATAGCTGTTACTGCTTCTAAAAACTGGAAACTTTATCATATGAACATTCACAATGCCTTATTACATGGAGATCTTGAAGAAGAAGAAGTCTACATGAAACTTCATCCAAGTTTTTAGTCCGCCAAACCAAATATGTTGTGTCGTTTGCATAAATCGTTATTTGGGCTTAAACAAGCACCAAGATGTTAGTTTGCCAAGGTAGTTGATGCCTTAGAGGGGTATGGATTCCTTCAATCTTACCAAATTATACAGTATTCACCTAACAAAAGATGTTGTTCAAATGAATATGCTCGTGTATGTTGATGCTCTCATTATTTCTAGAAACAATTATGCTGCCTTACTTTCATTCAAATCCTATCTGAGTAGTTGTTTTAAAATGAAGGATCTTTGGCCTCTTAAATATTTTTTTGACATAAAAGTTGCACGAAGTACTACTGGATTATTTTTGTCTCAGAGAAAGTATGTTCTGGATATTATTTTCTAAAATAGGGTTCTTAGAAGCAAAACCCTCAGATTCCTATTGCACAAAATCACAAACTGGGACTTGCTACAAGCAAGGAGGTTCTGATTCGGAATGATATAGATACCTTGTGGGCCGTCTCATTTACCTAGTCGTCACAAGTCCATACATGGCCTATTTAGTACATATTTTTTCTTAGTTTATGCATGTTTCTCGTGATAAACATTTGGGTAGCTGCTTTATGTATTATCAATTACATGAAATTAACACCTGGTTAGGGCATTCTCTTAAGGGATGATAGTGACTTATCTCTCATAGGATGGTGTGATTCAGATTGGGTTGCATCCCCTGTTACTCGTAATTCTCTTAGAGGAAGTCTAGTTTTTCTCGATAAATCGCCTGTTACGTGGAAAACCAAGAAACGGGATACAGTGTCACAGTTTTCTGCAGAGGCCGAATACGGATCTATGGCGGCTCTTACTTGTGAATTAAAATGGTTAAAGAGCCCTTTACTAAGTTTGGGAGTATATTATCCCAATGCTATTCTACTTTTCTGTGATATTCAATCGGCTATACATTTTGCTCAAAACCCAATTTTTCATGAAAGTACAAAGCACAAAGAAGTTGATTGTCATTTTGTTCATGATGTAGTCAAAGAAGGTCTCATTGTTATTTCCTTTGTTCCTACATTGACACAGTTGGTGGATATCTTTACCAAAGCCCTTGACAAAAAACTGTTTGATTTTCTTCTATATAAGTTAGGCATTTTGAATCCCCATGCTTCAACTTGATAGAGGTGTTACGATATGGATCTCCTAATGTAATTAGGAGATCCGTTTTCTAGTTATATTTAGTTACTAGTTATTTCATTGTTATCTAGTCAAATTAGAATTCTTAAAATCCGTTCCTAACATCACATCTGGTCATCTCAAAGAATATATTGACCATCTTTTAACATTTTATTTATAAAAACTTCAAAGCCATGTTTAAGGACTAAATGACCTCTTTTAGGGTTACTAAACTCATAATCACGTGGCAAAGCCTTATGACTTTTGTAGGTCTCGATATTTACCTTCTTCGCCAACAAACGTTTTTTATATCAGTGTCAAAGGTTTTGGATATCAATCTCAAAGGTTTTCGATATTCAAAAATCTTTGAAATTGATATCCCGAAGGTTTATTAGTATAGACCCATCTTGCACAAAGTTTCACTTATTTACAAACCTTTTGTATATCAGTGTCAAAGGTTCTAAATATCTAGAAACCTTTAACGTTAATATCTAAAAAATTTGTTTGCCGTGACTTTTTCCAAGTGTTCTTTTTAATTTATATCCAAAGGCTTTAATATTGATATACAGAAAACTTTAATGTTGATATTTAGAAGATATGATGTTAATGGCTTTGTTCGAATATGCTTGTTAAATTATAACTAGAAGGCTTTAATATTTTATCCTGAACCATTTGAGCTTGATATACATAAGGTTTGCTGGTTATGACTTATGACATTATTCAAATATGCTTGTTAATTAATACTCAGAAGGTTTAATATTGTTATACAGAAACCTTTGAGCTTGATATCTAGAAGGTTTACTGATAATGAACCCAATGCACGAAATTTCACTTATTTTAAAAAAATGTCATTGCGCACAAAGTTTTTCTTATTTACAAAAAGTAATCGCACATTTAAAAACAAGTTTTTGCTAATTACTAATAAAACATGTTTTCCTATATTTTCACTTTTTCATAAGATTTACTCTCTTGCTTAAATTTCTTTATGTATCCATTAAAAAAAAAAAACCACAAGAACGCATGATTCTGTTAGCTAACTCACCAAAAAAAAAATCAGGTATAATCTGGCATTGACCATGTTAACTAGTTATAAGTAGCAAAAGCTTTCATCATATGTACATATTCCCTCCGTTTCAGTAGAAATTACACACTTACTATTTACGCATGAATTAAGAAAAAAAATAATGGTATAAATGTTGTGAGTATGAAAAGTGAGGTTGGAGAGAGAAAGTGGGGTAGGAAATAGTGATTTGATTGGTGTTGTGTGTTGGGATTGGATCCTAAACTACAAGGAAGAGGAGGAGCCTAAGTCGGAGGAGTCGGTGAATCAAGAAGGAAAAATCTCGGAGGTGCTTCTGTCGAGGAGAGCGGCCGCGCTCAGGTGGAGGGCGACCGCGCTGGAGTTCTTTCGTGGGTGCCAAAATCTTCTGCCGTTGAGGGCGGCCGCGCTGGCCTTGAGGGCGGCCGCGCTCTGTCCGGATCTGCAGCAGATTTTTATTTTGTTACCTATTTTGATTAGATCTCTTCTTAAACTGAGTTAGGGCTTCCTTGTATAACTATATAAACATAATTTCGGCCTAGAACATATTGTAGTTGATTGTAGCAACATATTAGAATACATATTGGCTTGGCAATTGCTCCCGGACGTAGTTCACGAGTTGGTGAATGAACCGGGTAAACAACTCTTGTGTTCTTGTGTGTGATTGTTTATTTCTTGTACGTGTGGGTGTGTTGATTTCTTTGTTTTGATTGCAACGGGGGAGCACCAATTTCACAACAACTGGTATCAGAGCTTTGGTTCGGAGGATTCAAAATTTTTTCATTAGTTGATTAATTTTGAATCGCGTTCTTGGGGATTTTGGTGAAGCAGTCAAGATGAAGAACTCAATCGAGAAATTCAACGGTGTGAATTTCACGTTTTGGAAGACAAGGATTGAGGACTAACTTTATTGTAAGGATCTTCATGGACCCTTGAAGGCGAAGCCCGAAGACATGTCACAAGGGGATTGGGAGACGTTGGATCGGAAGGCGTTAGGAGCAGTAAGGAGTGCCCTAACCGACGACGTTGTACGGAACGCTATGGAGGCCAAGACAACGGTGGAGTTGCTACAAACGCTGTCGGACATGTATGAGAAGCCGTCGAATATCAATAAGGTGCATTTGATAAAGAGGTTTGCGAATGCGAAGATGTCAGAGGGGCAGACAGCGGCAAGTCATATCGGCAATTTCAAAGGTATGGTGGACCAATTGAAAAGTGTTGATATTACTTTCTCCGATGAAGTGCTAGCTTGTTTTCTACTAAAGTCATTGCCTGATAGTTGGGAGGTTACTGTCACAACGATTAGTACGTCGAAAACAGCATTGGTGTATACGGAGGTTAGAGATCTCATCCTTCAAGAGGAGTTGAGAAGGAAAGAGAAAAGGGGAGAATCTTCCGTAGATGGGGCTGCACTTAGGGTGGAGAGAAAAAAGGGGAGGACCGAAAAAGGGAAAAAAGGTCAAGTGCTACAATTGTGGTGAATTGGGGCATATCAGTTATGACTGTCCGGAAAAAGGTGGTTGTGCTAACGTGGTGGATGATGGTGGTGATGTATTAATCCTAGGGGAGGAACAGTCGGGTGAAGATTGGGTGTTGGATTCTGGAGCTTCTTGTCATGCTAGTGGGGATGCAGAATCAATGAAGCGATACAAAACTGGAGATTTTGGGGTTCTCTATCTTGGTGATGGTCAACCATTGAAGATCAAAGGTAAGGGGGATGTGATGATGAAGACACCTAATGGGGCTGTTTTACAACTACACGACGTGATGTATGTTCCGGATTTGAGGAGAAGGGTGATTTCTGTGGGACAACTTGACAGTGAGGGTATGGTGTTTCTTTCATTGGTGGGTCTTGGAAAGTCACAAAAGGGGCTAAGGTGTTGGCTCATGGGGTTAAGGGGAAGATGTTGTACTCTACCTACAATATCGATGTTCATTCCGGTGGGAGCAAGAGGCTTAAGAACCGGCCTGTTGGTGTGAAAAGGGGAGACATCAAGAAACGGTATGTTGGGGGGGACACAAAGTTGATCAACGCGGTGTGGATGTCCAAGGGCCCTAACAGAGAGCGGTTTCAGACCAAGAACAGTCGATGCAAGAAAGAAGGTGTGTTCGAGTTTCAAGGGGAAGCATTGCGAGGAAGGTGGGTCTGGAGGGAGAAGGCGAAGTTAGACTTGTAGGGAGAAATAAAGGTAGAAGTTGATTTGGGGAGGCAAGAATCATCAAATACGGAGAGGTTGAAACGTCGCTTGGTTTCAACTCGCCTTATTACTTGAGGAGAGGAGAGGTAGTGTCAAGCCAATATGGATGGGGGAAATGTGTTCGAAGGTCTTTACTCCGTGGTGGGAGTTGATGGGTGATTTTATGTTTGTTGGTTTAGTCTCCGGTGGAAGATTGTTGGGATTGGATCCTAAACTACAAGGAAGAGGAGGAGCCTAAGTCGGAGGAGTCGGTGAATCAAGAAGGAAAAATCTCGGAGGTGCTTCTGTCGAGGAGAGCGGCCGCGCTCAGGTGGAGGGCGACCGCGCTGGAGTTCTTTCGTGGGTGCCAAAATCTTCTGCCGTTGAGGGCGGCCGCGCTGGCCTTGAGGGCGGTCGCGCTCGGTCCGGATCTGCAGCAGATTTTTATTTTGTTTCCTATTTTGATTAGATCTCTTCTTAAACTGAGTTAGGGCTTCCTTGTATAACTATATAAACATAATTTCGGCCTAGAACATATTGTAGTTGATTGTAGCAACATATTAGAATACATATTGGCTTGGCAATTGCCCCCGGACGTAGTTCACGAGTTGGTGAATGAACCGGGTAAACAACTCTTGTGTTCTTGTGTGTGATTGTTTCTTTCTTATACGTGTGGGTGTGTTGATTTCTTTGTTTTGATTACAACGGGGGAGCACCAATTTCACAACATTGTGAGTATAAAAGTAAAGTATGAGAGATAATTAGTAGGTGAAATAGTAAAAATTATTTGTCATTTTAGAAAGTATGTAATTTATAATGGAACGCCCAATTAAAAAAGTGTGCAATTTGTAGCGAAACGGAGGGAGTATTTCCTAACACCTTAGGGATCGGATACCACGCTAAGAACTTCACCGCCACCATCATATTACACATATGTCCGAAATTACATTCGAAATTCTTCTTGGGAGGATCTTATGTTATTTTCCATTTTCCATCTTTTATTTTCAACTGACAAAACAGTAGGGTTGTGCTCGATTCGATTTGGTTCGATTTTAGGCTAAAATCGAAACCGAATCGAAAGATATCGGTTTTGTATTTCAAAATCATTATGTTTCGGTTACAAACCTTTTGTATATCAGTGTCAAAGGTTCTAAATATCTAGAAACCTTTAACATTAATATCTAGAAAATTTGTTTGCCATGACTTTTTCCAAGTGTTCTTTTTAATTTATATCCAAAGGCTTTAATATTGATATACAGAAAACTTTAATGTTGATATTTAGAAGATATGTTGTTAATGGCTTTGTTCGAATATGCTTG
Organism: Adenophora triphylla var. japonica; assembly: GCA_022495995.1. Classification (NCBI taxonomy): domain Eukaryota; kingdom Viridiplantae; phylum Streptophyta; class Magnoliopsida; order Asterales; family Campanulaceae; genus Adenophora; species Adenophora triphylla. Next base: position 89,635 of record JAFEMH010003415.1, read on the forward strand.
TTAAATTATAACTAGAAGGCTTTAATATTTTATCCTGAACCATTTGAGCTTGATATACATAAGGTTTGCTGGTTATGACTTATGACATTATTCAAATATGCTTGTTAATTAATACTCAGAAGGTTTTAATATTGTTATACAGAAACCTTTGAGCTTGATATCTAGAAGGTTTACTGATAATGAACCCAATGCACGAAATTTCACTTATTTAAAAAAAATGTCATTGCGCACAAAGTTTTTCTTATTTACAAAAAGTAATTGCACATTTAAAAACAAGTTTTTGCTAATTACTAATAAAACATGTTTTCCTATATTTTCACTTTTTCATAAGATTTACTCTCTTGCTTAAATTTCTTTATGTATCCATTAAAAAAAAAAAAAAAAAAAAAAAAAAAAAACCACAAGAACGCATGCTTCTGTTAGCTAACTCACCAAAAAAAAATAAAATCAGGTATAATCTGGCATTGACCATGTTAACTAGTTATAAGTAGCAAAAGCTTTCATCATATGTACATATTCCCTCCGTTCCGGTAAAAATTACACACTTATTGTTTACGCATGAATTAAGAAAAAAAATAATGGTATAAATGTTGTGAGTATGAAAAGTGAGGTTGAAAAGAGAAAGTGGGTTAGGAAATAGTGATTTGATTGGTGTTTTAAGTATAAAAGTAAAGTATGAGAGATAATTAGTAGGTGAAATAGTAAAGATTATTTGCCATTTTAGAAAATATGTAATTTATAATGGAACGTCCAATAAAAAAAGTGTCTAATTTGTAGCGAAACGGAGGGAGTATTTCCTAACCACAAGATTTTGGGGGAAACTAGTTTCTCCTTAAGTTATAGAAAGTCCTGTTTTATAAACTGTTCCTAAATATTCGCTAACTACTTGCAAGTAGAAAAAAAATGGACTTTTTATAATTTATGAAGAAACTAGTTTCTCCCAAAACTTGCTCTTTCCTAACACCTTAGGGATCGGATACCACGCTAAGAACTTCACAGCCACCATCATATTACACATATGTCCGAAATTACATTCGAAATTCTTCTTGGGAGGATCTTATGTTATTTTCCATTTTCCATCTTTTATTTTCAACTGACAAAACAGTAGGGTTGTGCTCGATTTGATTTGGTTCGGTTTTAGGCTAAAATCGAAATCGAATCGAAAGATAACGATTTTGTATTTTAAAATCATTATGTTTCGGTTTTATTCGGTTTCGATTTTATTCGGTTTTGATTTGGTGTCGATTTGATTTGGTGTCGTTCGATTTCAACAAGACGAGAAGAACATGCATATATTGATGGTTGAATTATGATAATTACATTAAGCAAGATAAAATTTATTAATCCCTAGTTAACAAAGCAAGATGAGCTAGAAGATGCAATACTAAAGTACTTAAGATTTTCATGACAAATTTAAGTGTTCCACCAGCCACTACAAATAACAGTTAAACTACCGTAAGCATAATTTTAACTCCAAAGCAAGATAAGAATATGAAATATATATATATATATATATATATATATTAAAATGACACGTTGTTTTAATAATATCGGTTCGATTCGGTTTTATCGGCTCGATTTTTCATTTGAAACCAAAACCGAAACCGAAAGTTTCGATTTTTAAATGGTTAAAAGCATTAACATTTCGATTTTGTCGGTTTCGGTTTTTTCGGTCCGATTTTCTCAGTTTCGATCCGATTTTTTTGATTTTCCGATTTTGTTGCACACCCCTACAAAACAGTACTCGTAATGACCAATTATATTATACTATGATTATCCTCTCTACATTCTAAAATACTTGTAATTCTAGCATTTTTCACATATATTAAGAAAATCAATTAATATATATCAAATAAATTAAATTATTCTTTAAATTTTTCAAGTATTTAGGTAATTAAATGCTTTTATAATGATAACTATCTAATCATAAATAAATATAGTTAACGAAAAATGTGTTAAATTTTCATAGAAAACTACAAAATTGTAGGTATTTTGAGACATAATTTCTCTTCTAAAATTGCAAGTATTTAAGTATTTTGGGAGAGTGTAAATGTTATTTAAAACATGATGTTTCACAAAAATAATTAAAAAATCATTTAGGAACACTTTTTCTAAGGAATAGCCATTTATGGAGAGAGAGAGAGAGAGAGAGAGAGAGAGAGAGAGAGAGAGAGAGAGAGTATGAACAATCTCTCAAGTAATTAAAAGAGAGAGAGAGAGAGAGAGAGAGAGAGAGAGTATGAACAATCTCTCAAGTAATTAAAATACAGTTAGGCCATGGGCTGATTGCAGATGTGGAGAGGACATGAAAACATTTGGGCTTTCGAGTCATGTCTGATGTTAGGCTAATTTCAAAGGAGATAAGCCCAAATTGCTTTCTTAGTTCATTTTGCAGCTCATCTGTAATTTTTTCTCTTTATTATTCTATTCATTCCAATAAATTAACTAAATATGTGAATTAAGAAAATACTTCCTCCATATATAATATTGTTATTTTAAATGGATTTTCAGCAATACTTTTATTTTATATTATTCATTTCTAATGAAAATAAAAAAATATCATTGTTGATGTACAGTGTTTATAATGGTGTATCATTAAGAATTTTGAGATTTACATTAAAATAATTAAATTAACCTAAAATGATTATTAATGCATCAATATAAATACTATAAAAATTACTTTTAAAATTTTAGATAAATTACTTTTCATAAGTTATCGGTCAATCAATCAAAGTAATTGAAAAAAATTAGGGTTATTTGTAATTTGGTTCCTAACATCTATTTCAAGTTGCTATGTTGCTTCCGAGAGTTCAATTTAGCCAATTGATATACTAATATTTATATTTCTTTGCAATCCGACTATAAAAGTAACGAGCAGTTAAATACCTAACAAAATGAACGCCATTTTACTTGCTCATGACATTTTTAAGGGACGTTTAAAGTGTTTTTGTAGTTACAAACACTACAAGAAAACAAGGCAATTGTAACATACTATTGCAACGGAATTAAATTTAGTTGCAAGCTAAAAAGTGGATCGCATATTCCTTTACTGGAAACCAATTTAGCCGCGTTATTTTTTCGTGAAAAAATTGGAGGAAAGAATTGCGCCGAAATTGCAACGGTTATTACAACAATTTTAGATTTTTATTTTTAAAATTGCAATAACTATATAATAGAAAAACCTAAAACATGACCTAAATTAATTAACCCCCCCCCCCCAATTTCACACCCTTCGTTCTCTCTCACTCATGTGATTCTCTCTCTCATGCGACCTCTCTCCTCCGGCCTTCTCATCTCAAGCCTATCGTCTTCTTCCAAATACTTACACCAACACGCCGCCATCCTCACTCTTGAACTTAAAAGGAGTTTGGTCAAGTGATTTTAACGATTTCACTTCCTCCGAACAAGGTATTCTCTCCCCCCGATGTACAACTTTGTTCAACTGAGTTTAACGATGTCGTCTTCTTCCCTTTTTAGTAATTGATGTGTGGTAATTCTCTGTTTAGAAGTTAATATATAATTTGTTTGTTTATTGTCCCGAATTCTTTGATTCAGTGATATTGATTAGATTAGTGTTATGATTAGATTGATAACCAATGGACTTGAATCTTTAATCAATTATATAGTTGTAATCATCTTGCCTCATTAGAGGAAGTGATAAAATGCAGCCAACGATGCCCTTTCAGGATCGAATAATATTGTGGTGTCATCTGGTTTTAGATACTAGCTCTTCATTCTGCTACCATCTTATCTGGGTCATTTTTAGTGGTAATCCCAAAGTAAACTGAATCAACAAAAGCTAGCAAAAACAATACGCCAAACAAGACATAGATAATCCTATCCATTTTTTGCTCGATTTTGCTCCTCTTTAAAGGTGGATCGTCGAATTTTGAATAACCTTGGTATCATGACCAGTGAAGATAACATCCCCATATATATAATCAGTGTTTCGAAGCTTAGAGTCTCTAAGAAGGAGCTGTTGTGGAGAAAGGGGATGTTGTTGCTGTTCAAACTCCATGGGTTCCAACAAAACTGTACAAGTTTGCATTTGGATCCTCACATTTAACAACAAGCCATCTGATTTCAAACCTGAAGCTTTTTTTTTTCAAACCAATCTGATTTCATGGCTCATCTCCTTGTGGGTTTTTATTGAATTGCAGGATTTTACCATATCCAAGGGGTGTGTTGCTTCTCTCTCGTCTCTCTCTCGTTGTTGTTCTCAAACCTTAAGTTCATCAGTTCATCAAGTATACGGACTACATTAAATTATATCTTTGATGTACACAAATTTCATGTTCGAGTATGTATTTTTATACTAGTAGCGTAGAACAAGTTAAATAGAATTGGTGGATTTGATCTTTGTTTGGGAATCCCTAATTTTGATTTTGAGGTGCTCTTGTGGTGTGTGTGTGTGTGTGAGAGAAGGAATGTTTGGCAAGAAAACTGAGAAAATTGCTGAAAATGTTATACATTAATCCCTTTTCCCATACTTAGATTCCTTTTCTGTTAGGTTTGGCATGCCCGATAAATGAAACTACTGCAAATAAATTCCATTCTTTTCTAAATTGACATTCATTAAATTACATATAATAGTTGGGAACTTACGGTGACTATTGATATAATAATTGCTAAGAGCTTTAAAACAGAGGGTTCAAGCACAATAAATATTGCTCCAGATCATCCCTCAGCGAAAAATTAGAAATCACTATCCATCACTTCTACTATGTCTATGACCTGGCCCCAATAGGCTGCCCTGCTTTTTTATTATGGTTGTTTTCCAGTTGTTCTGGTTACTTTTATTTTAGTTTTTCTTTTTATTTAGTGTTTTTTGAAGGGGGTACTTTTTTGTTATTCCGACTTTTTCACTTTTGTTCAACTTGCATCAATGGTTATTGGTTGGAATGTTTTCTGTATTTGAAAGTGATTTGTTTAAAAAAATTTGCATATAAAAGGTTGTAGCCAGTGCATTCAGAATTATATTGAAATATTCTTTCATTCCAGCTTAGTACTTTTATATACTATCTTATTCACTTCTTTATTATGATTATTTATTCCTATTGATTAATATCAATCATATTTTTGCTGGCAATTTCTCAACTCTCAGCTTCTCAGCAGTGTAGTATCTTTAGATATCATTAGGCTATAGAAAACTGATGTTGATGGGTACACGAACACACGAACAGAAGTGTATACCATTGCCACAAACCAAAGTGCGAAGCAAGAGTTATAATTTTCAAAAATGTGATTCTGGGACCAAAATACATAAATATGCAAACACTAGTGCAGCTTGAATAGAGTGGAGTGCATGTATGCTGCATATACTGAAAGTTGGCACCTTACCTTCTCAAGGGATTTCTATAGGTTAAAAGCATGCAGTGTCTAACAAACTGATTTGTATTGACCAGGCGAAATATGAGTTCACTTGGTTATGTGCCCTTCTGTTCCCAAGTCCTTTCAACCTACCTTTGCAGATAATATTCTTTTTCAGTTTTTGGATCATGTGACTTCCTCTGTTAGACCCTCAGTGAGGGTTGTTCTTACATTTAGTGAGATTGCCTGATTAGAAGGTTTCAGTCTCTTGAAACCTTTTAGCCTAGATCCTGATAATAGTTTAATTATATGTAATATAATCTGATAGCTTGCACTAGATTGGTCGAACTCCCACCCTGTTGTTCTGGAGATAATGTATATTAATGTTTCTCAGACTTCTTTGGTTTCTACTATTGTAGGGAAGTGGAGAGATTGTTGACAATCATTAATCCTATGTAGTTCTTACCGATTTGATTTTGAACATGCTTGATCGAATGTTGTTCAATATCTCGGTTAGGTTAAATAAATAATTAGCTTGAAAGCATCAGGCGTATAAACTATAGGAAACCGCCTAGAATTCTTATCTTGTTCATTCATGCTTGACTAAATGTTGTTCAATATCTTGTTGAAAGCATTTCAGTTACAATTTATACTTATTTAATATGAAAATAGGAATCAAAAATAGCGTTTACAGGAATATAATGTAATGTATTCCTATTATATTAACTTTTAAGTAACATGTATATATTCATGTTCCTGTTTTTACTGAGAGCACTTGTCTGATTTACATAATCTTCTTAAAATAAACTTGGGCATAATCTTCTAACCAGTGTATGTACTGTCTAACGATCGGAGTTGGATGTATCGTCGGGTTACGGATGGGGGCATAGGAATTAGATCTGATTTTGTAGAGGGGGTATGACAGTTTATCGGTTTTGCACTTGACCATCCTGAATGTTTATCTAGAGACAAAATACGGTGTCCTTGTTGCATTTGTTTGAATAAAAAATTTCAAACTCAAGAGATACTTAAAACATACTTGTATAAAAAAGGATTCAAGCCTCATTACAGAATATGGGCTTCTCAAGGAGAGAAGGACCCATCAATCTTTAGACAACAATCAACAACAACTCAAGAGCCTGATCATGAACCAGTGGTTGTTGAAGAGCCATCAATTCCTTATATTGATATGGTTATGGATATGGCAGGCCCCGATTTTAATTGGGAGGAAGAGTTACCAAATGCAAACTCTCAAAAGTTTTTTGACATTCTTGAAGCAGGGTGTGAGGAATTATATGATGGATGTAAAACTTATACGAAGTTGTCCGCAGCTGCTCAACTCCTAACTCATAATTCAGAGGCCAACATGAGTGTGAATGCCTTTGATAATCTTATGTGCACAATTGATCGTATGTTTCCAGATGGTGCAAATATTGCCAAAACATTTTATGAGACTAAGAAAATTGTCACTAAGCTCGGACTTAGTTTACAAAAGATAGATGCTTGTCCTAATGATTGTATGTTAAACTACAAGTCAACACAAGGTTTAAAGGAATGTTGTATAAACCAAGGAGAAGGGGTAGTACGAAGCATAAAAGCATACCTTTAAAGGTGTTGCGTTATCTACCGCTTGCACCTCGACTCTAAAGGCTTTATATGTCAACAACGACAGTAATGCATATGCGGTGGCACAAAGAATGTCCTCGGGAAGAAGGTGTGCTTTCTCATCCATCAGATGGTGAGGAATGGAAGAATTTTGATCATACTTACCCAAATTTTTCCTTTGATCCTCGAAATGTGAGGCTCTGCGCCTCAGCCGATGGTTTTGACCCTTTTAGTAACTCAACAAAGCCTTATTCTTGCTGGCCAGTGATTCTTACTCCTTATAAGTTACCACCATGGATAGCCATGAAGCAGGAATACTTGTTCTTGACTTTACTGATTCCTGGTCCTAAGAGCCCGGGTAAGAACATTGATGTGTATTTACGTCCATTGATAGATGAGTTGATTGAGTTGTGGCAAGATGGGGTTGATACTTATGATGTGTCAAAGAAAGAGAATTTTAAAATGAAGGCTGCACTTATGTGGACTATTAACGACTTTCCTACCTACGGTATGTAATCTGGTTAGAGCACATATGGGAAGTTGTCTTGCCCATGTTATATGGGCAATAGTAAGTCATTCACACTCGAGTGTGGTTGGAAACTATCCTTTTTCGATTGTCATCGCCAGTTCTTGCCACCTAGTCATCCTTATAGAAGGAACAAGAATAACTTTGTGGCTGGTAGGGTTGAGCTTGGGTTGGCACCACCACGCTTGAATGGTAGTGACGTGTGGGATGAAGTATCAGGATTAGCAAACATCAGTTTTGGTATGATGGGAGCGAAAGAAAAGATTGCAGGCTTTGGGCAATGTCATAATTGGGTGAAACAGAGTATATTTTGGGATTTGCCTTATTGGAAAACCAACATAATACGCCATAACTTGGATGTGATGCATATTGAGAAAAATGCCTTTGATAATGTTTTCAATACAATCATGGATGTCAAAGGTAAGACTAAGGATAACGTGAAAGCTCTTGTTGATCTTAAGAAGTATTGTAAGCGTCCAGATTTAGAATTAAAAGAGGTGAATGGGAAGACTGTGAAGCCAAAAGCGAGAACAACAAAAAGTTGGTTTTAGAATGGATCAAACAACTTAGGTTTCCAGATGGCTATGCATCAAATTTGGGTAGGTGCATTAACATGGAAGAATGCAAGATTTATGGCATGAAAAGCTATGACTGTCATGTGTTTCTTGAAAGGTTGCTACCTCTTTAAAGACCTCTTGCCTGATCCTGTTTGGCATGCTTTGACTGAGCTAAGCCAATTCTTCAGAGACATATGCTCTAGTATTTAACGCAAGGAGGATTTGAAGAAGTTGGAGGAAAATATCATAGTCACTTTGTGCACATTAGAGAAGATATTTCCTCCGGCTTTGTTTGATTCCATGGAACATTTGCCGATACATTTGGCCTACGAGGCAAGAGTTGGTGGCCCAGTGAATTATCGTTGGATGTATCCTTTCGAGAGGTAACATTTTTTGTCATTTTCTATTAAATTGATTCAATAAAATATGAAAACCACATATATAGATGATAATACTAGTATTTAATAGGTTTATGAATCGTCTGAAAAAAAAATGAAGAATAAGTCTCGTGTGGAGGGTTCAATATGTGAGGCATATTTGATAGAAGAAACTTCTATGTTAAGCTCTCACTATTTTGAGGTTGGTGTTGGTTTGAAGTCTACAAAGGTTTAGCTGAATGATGATGGTGGTGAAACTGAAGCAAACAATCAATTATCAGTCTTCACTCATCCAGGAAGACCGTTTGGGCATATTGGTGCTAAATATTTGTCGGGCAATGAGCTAGCAACTGCGTCCCTTTACGTTCTATTGAACTGTGAAGAGATCGAACCCTTTATCTTATAAGCATATCTCAAAAATATATAATTGTATTATTTAAATTAAATCATTAAGTAAATGCATATTAGTTAATAAGTAACCTTGCAATAGAGAATATGAAAAGGAAGTGAGAAATGTGATGCCAAATATTGATCTGGGGGCGCTGTCGTCTAGGATTGAGAAGGAGTTTACTAGCTGGTTTGCTAGTTATGTAAGTTTCTTTTAGAGATATTTCAAATATTATTATAATAATATTACGTCATTCGCTTGTAACTTTAAATTCACTTCATAATCTTATTTTGTAGGTATAAAATTCACCTAAACCTATTGCTGAAAATATCAAGTGTATAGCTCGAGGCCCAAAACATCATGTGCACTTGTATAATGGCTATTTCATGAATGGGTATAAATTTCATACTCAAAATTCGGGTTTGGTGAAACCACAATGAATAGCGGTGTTTGCATCAAGGATAGTTGTTATAAAGATGTTTGAAGAGACTATTATGGAATGCTGGATGAAATTGTGGAATTAGAATATGAGAGTGAAAATAACAAGGGTGATACATTAGTAATTTTCAAGTGTGAGTGGTATGATTATGTTAACGGTATTAGGGTGCATCCACGATACAACATAGTTGATCTCAATCCTAAATCAAGGCTTGCCACAGACGACCCCTTTGTACTTGCGTCGCAGGCTGAGCAAGTGTACTACATAGAATACCCTGGTTGCAATAAGAGAGATAAAATCAAATGGTGGGCCGTGTGTAAAACCAAAGTAAGAAGCACAATTAATATTCCGTATTCAAATGTGTCTGATGGAGTTGAGGCAGAAGTCGATGATTTTTTTCAAGAGGTTGAGATGCCAATTCCAACTGTTCTTGAAGTAGATGATGACCTTGACAATAATGCTAGTCTCGTAGGTGAAGGTGGTCAAATGGATGAAGTTGATGCATCTGATTTGCCATGACCACCTAACAAATGGAAATTGAAGAGGCAAATGACATGCAAAAGGATGAATTAGACGAGCAAGAGGATGAATTCGAAGAGGAAGTTCAGGAATTGGACACATCAGATGATGAAGAAGATGGATTTAGTTTTGAGAACACTAGTAGTGGGGAAGACTGAAATATTTGAAATATATGTTTGTGTTTGTGGCTATTAAATATATGCAATACTTCGTTGTCCCATTGAATTATTGGCTTTCAAATATATGTTTGTGTTATTTAATGATATAATGTTATTATTTAATTGTTACGCATTATGAGTCATTTAATTTTTGCATTATGAGTTATTTTAACCATGTTTTAATTATATTGATCAGAGGACTAATGTTTTAATTTTCTATGGATGTATAAATAGTTATGCCACTTAGGGGCAGGGGCAGGGGCACTGACAAATCCAGTAGAATTCCTATTTGTAGAAGCCAACAGTTGCGAGATGAGCCCATAGATGAACCCCTGGATACTGAGCCGACTGGAGATGGTATGAATGTCTCTTCACCACATGCCCTTGATGAGGATATGAGAGATGGAGGCACTTCTTTTGGAGATGGTGGGAGTGAGTCTACTATAGAAAGAAGATTTCGCGGTAAAAGTAGAGCTCCGCAACCACCTGAGAATATTGATCAAAGGATACCAGTCATCTTTCACAGGAACACGTAAGTTAAATTGTTATATTCGAATTTTGTTTTTCAAACTTTTGAAATTTGCAAAATGCATTGCAAATTATGTGCCTTCGACAGATTTAAGGTTAATTAACAAATTTAAGGTTAATTACTTTGGTTCGTCTGATGAAGCTCTGTGTGAAGTTTTGTGATTCCTACCGTTGTTACTGAACTTTACTTTAACCCTTGCCGTTAGAACCTGTATGAGTGTGTTATTTTCCATAATCAAATAAAGGTATTTACATGTATTCTGAGCATTTCTCTTTCTTAAGAGGTATTAACTTTATTGATTAATTATACTAGTATAGTAAACACAAATGGGACAAAAGCCCACGAGAATCCATAAACCACTCCTTTGGTTCAGCATAAATGATACCCCATGCGACCCTCTGTTCCAACTCCCAACATGGTTTTCCATTATTGAATCTGAGAGACATTTTAAAAATGTTAACTTATAATTAATTATGATAGCAAATATACGCAAGAGTCCTCAATATACTCCTTGTACACTTATGAAATTGCATATATAGGAAGATAATATTTTTAAAAGGTCATTGCAGTAGTTTCCTAGAAATTAGACAATCATTTTGGGATGTTTTTTTTTCCTGGAATATGGACTGTTATTTTGCAACATACGGAGTAACAACTAAAAATGTGAAGATAAACGCTCACTTATCCACCTTCCACATCTATTATCAACCCTCTTTTTTTCATCACTAAGTCCAAAATAAGCCATCTAACCATATCTAATGCTTTTTCATAATCTAACTGAATGCACAAGGCTCTTCAACGTCTGAGCTTATCCTCAGTATCATGCTAACTTGAGCAATTGGAAATTTCCTACACAACACACTCCTCCCTTAAGTTACTAGTCCATTTTTTAGTATGGAAAGTCAACCTAGAAAATAATCAATGACTTCAAAATGCATGTAGTATATCGTAGGTAATACTTTATGTTTTGAAACAATATAAAAATAATCAGTAGCAGTATTTCCCTTTGAACAAGTAAATTTTTTGCGTCTCTTTGGTTAATTAAGTTTACTACAAAACTCAAAGTGGACTTTCTTGTGGGGATGAAGGGAGTTTTAACGGCTCTCTGCGCGATGCTGTATAGCTGAAACACCTCTGTTCTACAACCTTTTCTTATAAACTTTGCAAATTATGTGCCTCCGATAGATTTAAGGTTAATTAACAAATTATTCAAGTATTTATTTAGGTTTTACCTTTTCTTGCTTATACTTTTCACATATAGCATTTAGAGGACACCCACTGGTATTTGCTTGTAAACTTTGCAATGCAAAAACTGTTGGTTTTAGATCCAATGACTTGTAACTGGTGTAGTGCTCCAGTGTTAGATTCTGCAGGAGATAAAAAAAACATTTTATGTACCTAATTTGTTAGACAAAATTTTTTGGAAGGGGGGAGTCAACCACTAAGTTTTCATCTAAGTCTGAAGCATGCAAATAGAAGCATATTACAAATTCCACACAGCTCTTTGTTTCCTTTACTTCCATTACTGTTTAACCTTTTACTTGCCCTAATCTTGTTTTCCTCTACAAAGGTTAATTAACCTCTCAACTGTTTTATTCTTTTCACAGATTTAAGGTTAATTACTGTGTAAGCAGGACCAAACTAGGCAACAGCTGAATGTATGGAAATATGCCACTACATGTTCACTATAAGATCTGAAACTGTACTACAGTATCAATGTAAACAAGTAGATTTTATAGTGAGATGATGTGAAAAGAGTTTGTTCCTATGATTAAACAGAAGCCTGTTTAGTGGTCCTGCAAAACTTTAGAATAGGTTTAATATGATTACTTATGCAATAGTAAGATGATCTAATTTCCTTACAGGTTGGTAGTTTTGCCGCAGGACGATGGTATCAAGTTTCCTTGTGTTGCTACTGGGATTAGGAATGCAATTCAAGGGAAATTTGTTGTGGGTGATGATGGTCCCACATGGAAGAAAGTGTCTGAGGAGATGAAAGATTATTATTTTAGGGAATGGAATGTAAAAATCTTTATACTAAATCCAGTTAATTAGCTATTTCATTTATACTGAAATATAACATTAGTTTTTTGACTTGCCATTTGCAGAGACATTATAAGTTTGTAACAAACACTCCAGAAAGAAAAATAAGAAAAATATGGAATACAATGGCGAGTTGCCAATACAAGCTCAAGTGTCATAGGGCACGCCAACAGTTCAAGCGAAGTGGGCACCCATCTTGGTGCACAGAGCACAATTGGAATCGTCATTTGTTGTTTTATGCAAATGACAACACGAGAAAAAAGTGTGAACAAGCTATTAAAAACCGTAGCTCAGATGGTAATGGCTTGGGATTATCTAAACATTCAGGGGGTTCTAGGAGTTTTGCTTCTCACGAGCTTGTTATGGTATGAGTTTATTATTTTTTATATCGTCTTTGTGGACATCCATTTCATTTGTGTATAGTGTCATTGCTTAACTTGTTTATTTTCTTTGTCATTATAGATAAAGGAGAATCCTGAGAAAGTGATAACACAAGATGATATTTTCTTGAGAACCCATAAGAAAAGGAAAGGAACGGGCGAGTTTGTGGATGCTAAGTCAAAAAAAATCCTTGTGAGTTTATTTCTGATACTTGATCTTTTTTACGAATTTACTTTGAGTGTTTCATTTTTTATAGATGTATTCTTGATCTCAATGTTCATAATATTATTTAAAACTCAAGTTGAAAAGTTAGTTATAATATTACTTTTAAACATTTTAGGAGAATTATGCTGCTCAAAAGAAAGGTATAGATTTCGATGCCACATCTTGGGTTGATGCATCTAGTGGTTTTGCGAAAAATCGATTGTATGGCTTTGGTTCGTTGGTTCTTGCGTCAAAGATCTTGAGTGGCAATGGCAGCGCAAGTTATTCGTCACATGGAAGTGTGAATGAAGATTTCACACAAACCCAACAATTTCAAGACAAGCTTTGTGAAAGAGTAGAACAAGTGAGGGAAGATATTCAAAAAAAAATACAAGATGACAATGCTGCAGAAATGGAGAAAATCAAAGCTGATTTCAAGCTAATGCAAGAGGAATTTCGATCACTTAGAGCCCAACAACCTCCACCAACATCTATGTAGTTTGACAGTTAGACAATGCCTTTTGTTAGCCACTTGGAGGCTCTCAATATTCTCCATACTTTCATGTAATCCGACAATTCGATAATGAATGTTGAATGAAATGTTTGAACTTGAGTTGTTTTAAATGTTTGATTTTAGATTTAATTTTTTTTGTAAAATGTGAAATGTGAAATGTTCAATCAGGTACGATAATATATACTCCCTCCATCCCATTACAATCCATACACTTTCCCTTTTGGGCGTCCCATTACAATCCATACACTTTCTAAAAAGGAAAGTTTTTATCACCATTCCCTCCACTCATTCTCTCTCCTACATTATTTTAATACTCACAACACCATTATAATTTACTATTCCCTCAACTCATTCTCTCTCCTATTTTACTTTTACACTCACAACATTTATATCATTATTTTTTTCCTTAATCTACGCGTGAACAAGAATCGTACACCATGTAATGGGACGGAGGGAGTATATATATATATATATATATATATATATATATATATATATATATATATATATATATATATATATATATATATATATATATATATATATATATATATATATATATATATATATATATATATATATATATATATTTCAACGGTATCTTTTGTTGCAATAATAATTTTTTTTTTAAATTTCAATTACAAACCAGTTACAGAAATATATAAACATTGTAACGGAAAAGTCTGTTGCAAAAAATGTAACGAAAAAGTCTGTTGCAAGAATGCAACAAAAAATGCAACGAAAAATTTTGTTGCAAGAATGCAACAAAAAAAGTGTGTTGCAAGAATGCAACGAAAAAAGTATGTTGCAAGAATGCAATAGAAAAAATTAGTTGCTATTTGCAACGGACGTCAACTGCCCTTTGAAGCACCTTTGCAACCGAAAAATTTGAAATTGCAACGCTCGTTTTTCGTTGCAATATCATGCAACGGAATAAATACGGTTGCACAAAATTTGTAACCAGCGTTTTCCAAACCGAATTTGCAACAAACTTTTTCTGTTTCAATAGTCTAATTGTAACGGATTTTCATTTTTTGCAACAGAATTTTCCGTTTCAATTGTTTTGTTTTCTTGTAGTGAAATATCTGGAGATGGACATTTTGGGCCTAAGCCCGTGGGAGGCCCGCCAAGCCCATTGTCTGTGGCCCGTTTAAACCGTCCCCGTGTCTCCATGTACCGGCCCGCCTCCCGACCGGCATTAAGAACGGAACGGGCTTGCACTGAGAAACTTGTGACTCACCTGGCTTTGGCTCGCCCACTTCAATTTTCACCATTTTTCATTTTTTTCCCTTTTTCTTGCATTATCTCTATTGTTGCCACATTAGTTCCACTTCCTTTCATTGGTTGGCGAATAACATCTACACATCACCACTCAAAAATAAAACCCAAGCATAAGATCTGCTAAATAACTAAAATCATAAGGAAAATTAAAACAAAAGTAAAGGGATCAATCGAAATAAACAAAATAACACAATAAAAGCAATTTTTTTTATATAAATACCATCACCCCCCATACTTAAATCATGCTATGTCCTCATGGCATGAACCAAGAAAACACAACACAATCCAACTGCAAGGATGATAATAACGGAAAAGAAAATACGGAAAGCAGTAAATATTACCTACATTGGGTTGCCTCCCAATTAGCGCTTTGGTTATAGTCGTTAAGCTCGACGTTATGCCCAACAGGAATTACGTGGCCTCCTTCGGGTCCACCAACTCAATCACGTCAATCTCATTGATGTCTTCCAAAATTGACACCCCTTCGTAATATGGTTTCACACGGTGCCCATTGACTTTAAACACATTGCCATCCTTTGGATTCTTGAGTTCAACTACTCCGTGCGGATACACACGCATCACATCATACGGTCCCGACCACCTAGAACTCAACTTACCCGGAAAAAGCTTCAACCGAGAGTTGAAGAGAAGGACTTTCATACCCGGTCTTATGAACTTGGGCTTCAAATTTTTATCGTGGTAGCGTTTGGTCCTCTCTTTATACAATTTTGCGCTCTCATAACTATCTTGTCGGAGCTCCTCAATCTCATCAAGTGCAAGCAATCTCTTTTCTCCCGCAGCATTCAAATCCATGTTTAATTCCCTCACAGCCCAATACGACTTGTGTTCCAACTCCACCGGGAGGTGACATTCTTTCCCATACACTATCCTGTACGGACTCATTCCAATGGGCGTTTTGTATGCCGTTCTGTATGCCCACAATGTATCCCCCAACTTTAATGCCCAATCTTTTCTGTTGGGACGCACTGTTTTCTCAAGAACACCCTTTATTTGCCGATTACTTACCTCCACTTGTCCCGAAGTTTGGGGATGATATGCCGTAGCAAGCTTATGCACCACCCCATACTTTTTCAAAACTGCATTGAACCTTTTGTTGGTGAAGTGGGTTCCTTGATCACTGATAATTGGTCGTGTCATGCCATACCTGCTGAAAATATTCTCACAAACAAACTTGCAAACGACATTAGCATCATTAGTTCGGGTGGCAATTGCCTCCACCCACTTTGAAACATAATCTACAGCAACAAGTATGTACAAATAACCGTGGGACGGGGGAAAGGGGCCCATAAAATCAATGCCCCACACATCAAATATATCAACAATAAGATTACTTTGTAAGGGCATCTCATCTCTTTTCCCTATGTTCCCGGACCGTTGACACCTATCACATCTAAGGCAAAACTCTTGAGCATCTTTAAACAGAGTAGGCCAATAAAGACTCGATTGCAGCACTTTTCTAGCGGTCTTTTGGCCACTAAAATGACCCCCACATTGGAGTTCATCACAAAATCTCAACACACTACTCTGCTCATGGTCCGGAACACATCTCCTAACAATTTTGTCCGGGCAAATTTTCCATAGATAAGGATCATCCCAAATGTAATGTTTCACATCCGACTTAAACTTGCATTTTTGGTCATAGGTGAATTGTGGTGGGAATATATTAGACACCAAGTAATTGACAAAGTCTGCATACCAAGGTTCTTGGACATGTATGGCAAGAAGTTGTTCATCCGGAAAATTTTCATTAACCGGAATCACACTCTCCTCGATATTAAGATACGAATAGTCCTCAAGCCTCGATAAATGGTCCGCCACCACATTTTCAGTCCCCTTTTTATCCCGGATCTCTACATCAAACTCTTGTAACAATAACATCCACCTCAACAAACGAGGCTTAGCATCT
Source organism: Adenophora triphylla var. japonica (assembly GCA_022495995.1). Lineage (NCBI taxonomy): Eukaryota > Viridiplantae > Streptophyta > Magnoliopsida > Asterales > Campanulaceae > Adenophora > Adenophora triphylla. The sequence goes on from JAFEMH010003415.1 coordinate 106,393, forward strand.
TTCTTATTTAACAAATGTTTCAATGCAGCATGGTCAGAATAAATTATCACCTTTGACCCTAGCAAGTAAGAACGAAACTTTTCTAATGCAAACACAACGGCTAGAAATTCTTTTTCAGTTGTGGTGTAATTCAGTTGTGCATCATTAAGTGTTCTACTAGCATAATGAATCACGGAAGGCAATTTGTCTACCCTTTGTCCCAGAACAGCCCCAATAGCAAAGTCCGAGGCATCACACATGATCTCTAAAGGGTGAGACCAATTGGGACTAGAAAGAATGGGGGCACATGTCAACTTTTCCTTAAGCAAATTGAAAGCATCAACACACTCTTGGTCAAAAATGAACTCTGTATCCTTGGCAAGCAGATTACATAAAGGCTTACAAATTTTTGAAAAGTCTTTTATGAATCGCCTATAGAAACCCGCATGCCCTAGGAAACTTCGCACACCCTTGACTGAATTCGGGGGAGGTAATTTAGCAATCACATCAATTTTAGCCCTATCAACCTCAATTCCCTTACTTGACACAATGTGACCCAACACAATTCCATGCTTTACAAGAAAATGGCATTTTTCCCAACTTAACGTCAGGTTGGTTTCACAACATCTTTTCAAAACAGATTCCAAGTTCTTTAAGCAATCATCAAAACTATCTCCTATAACAGAAAAATCATCCATGAAAACCTCAACACACCTTTCAATCATATCCGAAAAAATGGAGGTCATGCACCTTTGAAATGTCGCAGGTGCATTGCAAAGCCCGAAGGGCATCCTCCTAAATGCGTATGTGCCGAATGGACATGTGAAGGTGGTTTTGGACTGATCTTCAGGGGCTATGGCAATTTGATTATACCCCGAAAAGCCATCAAGAAAACAATAGTAAGAGTGACCGGCCAATCTTTCTAACATCTGATCAATGAAAGGCAAAGGAAAGTGATCTTTCTTGGTCGCAGCATTTAGTTTTCTCAAGTCAATACACATCCTAAGACCGGTCACTTTTCTCATGGGCACATCCTCACCTTTTTCGTTCTGAACTACAGTGATGCCCGATCTTTTTGGTACAACTTGTACCGGGCTTACCCACTCACTCTCCGCCACTGGGTAAATAATACCCGCATCTAGCAATTTTAGGACCTCTTTTCTCACGGCTTCCTCCATATGAGGATTCAGTCTCCGTTGTCTCTCCCTAGAAGGTTTAGCATCATCCAAGAGATGGATTCTGTGCATGCACATTGTGGGACTAATTCCCTTAATGTCTTTCAATGTCCACCCAATGGCCTCTTTATATTCACACAAACAAAGAATCAATTGGGCCTCTTGGTCAGTGGACAAATCCGATGCAATTATGACAGGTAAAGTCTCCCCCTCTCCTAAAAATGCATATTTTAAATTTGACGGGAGGACTTTCAATTCAAGGACTGGGGGAATCACAATAGAAGGCGCCAACTTCTCATTGAAGTGGCCTAGGGGGTGAAACGGGCCATCACTAGGATGGTGCTCGTCGGCCTTATCCACAGCCATCAGTTGAGCATCCGCATTATCCCTAGCTTTCTCACCGCCCATTGAAATCAATGACTCTAACTCCTCACAATCCCTCTCATGCCATGCAATCTCACGCACACAATCATCAACCTCATCAAACTCATCAACAAACATGCAAGACTCATCATGACCAACCGCATTTTTCATTACCTCAAAAACATTTATTTCAATTTTTTCACTTGCGACAGTCATGGAGAGAGTGCCACTAGCAACATTAATTACGGTGTTGGTCGTTGCCATGAATGGTCTCCCAAGCAAAATGGGTGAATCCCGGCGACTACCCTCACCGCGAGGCATCTCTAGGACCACAAAATCCACAGGAATGATCAGTGACCCAACTTGAACTAAAACATCCTCTACGATGCCCAATGGTCTTTTTATGGACCGATCAGCGAGTTGTAGGGCCATCATAGTGGGTTTTAGCTCGGGCAAACCCAACTCAAGATACATGTAATATGGCAACAAATTAATGCTTGCCCCAAGATCGAGCATAGCTCTCACCGTGTGAGAATCCCCCAAAGTAATGGAAATTAGAAAACTCCCGGGGTCTTTCATTTTCGGTGGAAGACTATGTTTTACTACAGCGCTCGCATTCTCACCCAAAAACAATTTCTCATCTTTCCCATACTGAATTTTCTTGGAATTAAGTTCCTTGAAGAATTTGGCATACGCAGGAACATTCTTGATCACATTTAACAAAGGCAAATTTATGTTAACTTTTGAAAACATGTCAATCAATTCTTTCATTTGGTGATCAAGCTTGTTCCTCAAGAATCTGTCCGGGAAAGGAACAGGGGGCACATATGGCTTGGGATTGGACTTTTCTACATTCACATTTTGTCCCAATCCATTAGTACCCTCATCATTAGACACAACATCCTCAACAACAACATTTTCCACAACAGGGGGTTCCACAGCAGGGGAGTCAACAAGAGGGGGTGTAGGAGGAGAAGAAGGAGAAGCTACCTGATTGTCTACCTGTTTGCCACCACGTAGGGTAAAGATGGCCTTTGCTTGCTCCCCTTGGCTAGGGAACATACCCGGTTGTCGTCCCTGTAATGCCTCCGCCAATTGACCCATTTGGGTCTCCAACTTTTTCATTGCAGCAGCTTGATTGTTGTTTGCTTGCTGCTGTTCCGCCCTCGCTTGGAGTTGCTCCGCTCTCATCCGATCCATTGCCTCTTCCCAATGCTCTTTCTTCCTTTCATAAGACCCCTGCGGTGGTGGTTGGGGATGGAGAGGTTTATTCGGCTGTTGATTACCTCCCCAAGAAAAATTAGGGTGCTTCCCCCATCCAGGATTGTATGTCTGCGAAAATGGATTGTTCTGCGGGAACCTCTGCATATATCCTTGCATCGCCTGTACCTGCTCATGATTATACAAATGGGGACTAGTGGTGGGGCAAACTTCATAAGAATGGGTGTTAGATCCACAAGTTACACAACTATCATGCATGGCATTACCAACAGATGACACATTGGAAGCAAAATTGGAAGTATTATTCATGGCCAATGTATCAAATCTTTGATTCAAGAGTGCAATTTGTTTAGCAAGCTCATCATTCATTCCTACTCCATTCACACCATTGGTTTTACCCCTTGACCCTTTTTGTTGCGAATTAGATGATAATCTCTCAAAAAGATCTTGGGTTTCTTCTGCAGTTTTGGCTCCTAAGGAGCCTCCGGCTGCGTTATCCACCATAGCCTGATCGGCTTGTGTCAATCCCCCGTAGAAAGTTTGATGCAATAAAGGCAAAGGGAAATTGTGGTGGGGACATTGCACCAAGAGCATCTTAAATCTGTCCCATGCTTCATGAAATGCCTCAAATGAGTCCTGTGTGAACCCAATGATTTTCTGTCTAAAGGTGGCTAACGTGGCATGTGGGAAGTATTTTCTCAAAAATTTATCATGCAATTCATCCCAAGTATTAATGCTCCTAGGTGGGAGCAACATGAGCCACTGCTTAGCATTATCCCTCAAAGCAAAGGGAAAGCATTTTAGTCTTAAGTGCTCATCAGTCACACCGTCTCTCAATGGGAAACTCGACACAATCATCATATACTCCCTTAAGAAATTCAAAGAATCTTCAGAGGCAAGGCCATGAAATTGAGGGATCATGTTAAACAGATGGCCTTTTACCTCATAACTTTTTGTTGCCTCATTCAATACAATGCATGACACAGATGTGTCCACCCGCGGCCTAGAGAAGGCATCCATGGTGGGTGCTTGCAAAGCCATTTCAATTTCAAATTCTTCTCCCTCGGTAGAGGTAATGCCTCTCTCAATTCTGTCTATATCGTCGTTCAAAGGAACCAAATTGGGATCCAATGAGCGGCGACCAAACATGCACCGATTAAATAAATTGTTAAAAATCACAACAAGTCCCCGGCAACGGCGCCAAAAACTTGATGGAGAAAAAATTCCTCTAGTAATAAAATCCGAGCAAGTGTACTCACTACCAGTGTAGTAATATGCACAAGCAGGGGTCGAACCACAGAGACTCGTTGGTTTTAAATAGTAAATTTAATTAATGCTTAAAGTAACAAAATGGGTTTTGATTTGGTTTATTAAAACTAAGTATGAACGAAAATTAAAACAATTAAGACACTAAAGTAACAAATAAGCAAGCTCGCAAACGAAATTCAAGGATTTAACAACTAGCCCAAGGATTAGGTTCACCACATATTATCCCTTTATGCCCTTTTGAATGATAAAATATTAATTGGGTTTAGGGCTTCTTCGCTTTTGTAAGAATTGGGACGGTTCGATTGCCGGATTGCAATTCTTTTATTGAATAGTTATCAATTATCACGCAAGATCAAATTGACAACAACTCAATTCATTAAGCACCAAAGAATTAATGAAACCTAGACTCAATCGATTCACGCAAGATCGTCAATCGAGTCTAATCATCCTAATAGTGTTCATGCACAATTCCCCACGCAAGTGCAGGACTTGTACCAAATAAAAATTAAGAATACTAGAATGAACTAACTCCACAATTAAATGAAACTTAAATATATAGCATAAAGTTCAAATACGGGCTACACCAATCCGTGAACTACAAATAAATTAGCTACTCATATTCCGGATAAACATCACAAAATATGAATAAAAATAACAATGCATCAAACCTAGAAAAAGAGCAAAAACCTTCAAAATCAGAAATCCTTCAATCCTTCAAAAGCCTAGGCAAGAAAATAATAATAAAAGGTACCTAATAATAATCATAATAGGAATATATATAATCCTAAAAACAATCCTTCAACGACTAGGAAAAGAGATTAAAAAGATCCATTAAAATCTGCCAAGGATCTCAAAAATCCTTTCAAAATAAGGAAACACTTTCTTTCAGCCCGGCACCACTGGGCGTGCGCCCACTATTCCAGGCGTGCGCCCGTCTTCAATCTGTGAGTTTTGGGCGTGCGACCACCCCTTCCAGGCGTGCGCCCACCCTGCATTCCAGCCTTGCTCCTTTTTCCTTCCATAATTCCCTTTTGATCCTCCAGCAGAAAGGCTCCTTGACTTCTTAAAATGCCTCACAAGTCCCTTTGCACTTTTCATTAGCTCTCCACTCCATTTTTGTTCCTTTCTTCACTTGAATCCATAATTTGTCTCCTAATTAAATTGTACTCACAAAAACACTAGAAAATACATTAAAATAACCTTTTACTCAAGAATTTCACAAGAAATAAGAGTAGGAGTACCTAATTTAGATGTGTAAAAACACATCCATCACTGTTCATAAATTTTCCCGACAAGACCTCTCTGGGTGGAACTCCCACTTGATCATGGTTGAGAGTAGGAGAGGCTGGGAAATCCCTCTGCCTGATGCCACTTCACATCCCATGAATGAAGAGGATTATTGGGTCCCTAATTGGAGTAACAAGTTAACCCATAGGTTGACACTGGTAGCTAGTAGGGGACCCATTAGTAGGGACTTGCTGGGGTCGAATAAGAATAACTTCATCCAGGTCGGCATGATGCTGGGTGGAAACGGGAATATAGCCCCTTTGGCCCTGATAGTTAGGAGCTTGAGATACCCGGGCTGGGTGATCCATGAGAAAGAGAGATATGAGGTACAGTGCCATTATGTAGGAAGGAGGCTGGCTATTGTAGAACCCAAAGAGAAAATCTTGGTGGTAAAGTGTTTCCCCGCTTCTATTTTTGCTCGTAATTGTTTTACTTGTCAATCTTTGGCTTGTATACCTCTTGCTAACTGTTTGTTTCTTATCTGTACATTTCTTACCCCAGAGCAAGCAGCCAACATGGAGTGTATCATGCACACCAAATCAAAGAAGAAGAGCACTAATGCTCACGACACCGCCAATGCCCAGGCTTGTAGGCAGAAAGTGGCAGAGGAGAGGAACAAGCTGCTTCCTAAAGAAGGCGTGGGGATGGTCTCTATTGTGGAATCTTGGTCGGCTGAACCCATGGAAAGTGATGTATCCCAAGTTCAAGCAGCTGGGGTAGAATATGATGAGGTCGACACTTCGACCAAACAAAGCTCGGACACCGGTCCAGTACTTGAGCCATTAGGGCGCCCCCCCAAAAGACTGCTGATGTCGACGTAGTTGACCTTGAAGATGAAGAGGATGATACCCTTCCCCTCACCAAGCTAAGGAAAAGATCGAGGTTTTACCAAGGACCTGAGGGAGCTGATAATCATAGGGCGTCAGGCTCTGACCAACCCCCACTCTAAACCCCTCCAATTTCGAGCACAGAGTTCGTGTGGGCTGAAGTGGCCAGACTTAGTGAGGTCCCTCACTGGGATTGATAGCTCGAGCCGCTAGTATCCCGAGCTGGGATTGGCCAGGCTATCATGAGGCGGGTTTTAGATCCCAATCTGCTGGCTCATGTTACTGAGAAGGGGCTCACCCCTGAAGAATATATAGAGAGGTCCGTCCTTCTTTATAGCGAGGTAATTCTTCTCTTCTTTTTACCCTTTGTTTGGTCTCCTAATTTCTTGGTCTCTTTTAATTTTGATCACTTGTCGAACTGACCCTTCTATTTTGTGTTTGTGTAGTCTATCACTCTTAACGAGTAGGCTAAGAGTAGCTGGAGGGCTGCTATAGAGCAAGAGAGGATCGCCACTGCTCAGTATTCTCGAAAATCCAGTGAGGTTAGTGAGCTAAAAAAACTAGTGGATTCCGACTCCGCCTATGACTCTCTGAAGCTTATCCACAATGATACAGTAAAGGCTAGAGATGAGGCATTGTTCGACCTCGGGGTTGCCAAAGAGGAGCTGAATACGTTGAGGGAAGAGACCACTGCTGCTAGTCTAGAGAAGGAGAAGATGAATACTGAGATGGAGACGATAACCAAAATTTTTCACGATCGTAACAATCTTCTTATCAAAATGAGCGACGGCCATAGGGAAGCTTGAGCAAAGTGGGAAGAAGAGTCCCAGACCAGGGTGAAGGCCGCTGTGGAGGCTGCAGGTAGGGCAGAGGTGGAAGCTTATAAAAATAGTGATGAGTGCTTCAACGTCATACTAAGTCGAGCTCAGACTTTTTATGATGTTGGGCAACATCATATGGCCCGTCAGATTATTGTGGATCCCTCCATCGACCTCTCTCTTGAACAGGTGGCCAAATGGGCTATAGAGGACCAGTATGATATGCTCGCCCACAGCGGTCATCCCTAAGTGCCATACAATGACAATGATCTGGCTACCATCACCCAAGAAGATGAGGAGGTTGGAGCTGAGCTCTGGGTCGCACCTCCTGGTGAGAAGGTAAACTTTAACACCATACTTCAGGATCTCAAGGAGGTTGATGAGATGGAGGATGTCAAGGATGTGGAGGTCACCCAGGACCATCTATTTGATAAGGTTGACCAACAAGAGCAGCCCCCATCTAAACAAGAGCAGCAACATTATGATCCAGCCACTGAGGATCAGGATGTTTGATCTTTAGTTTCTATTATTCTGATTTTGTTGCGAACAAGTCCTAAATATTCTTTTGTTTATGTAATCACTGCCTTGGCCCATTTTGGGAGGTAGTTTAACATACACACTCGTAGCTTTTATTTTCACAAGTTCTAGACCGCTTTGGGGGACTTGCTCATTAATATAGTTGACCTTTCTGAACCATTTTGCCTTGATCCATACTTGTATTTATATGTCAAGCTAGATGAAGTAGAAGATTGGCTAAAGTCTTGGTTAGAATAGTTGGCTAATCAATGAAACCGACCAAGGTTTTAGTCAATCTTGTTTCAGAACAAGATTGACCTTAGTCGTCAGTTGGACCTGTTTACGAATGAGGTCGACTTATGACATTAGTCAAATCTGTTTCAAGAACGAGATTGACTTAAGTCTTCAGTCGAACCTGTTTAAGAATGAGGTCGACTTAGGACTTCAGTCAAATTTGTTTAAAGAACGAGATTGACTTAAGTCTTCAGTCGGACCTGTTTAAGAACGAGGTCGACTTAGAACTTCAGCCGAATCTGTTTAAAGAACGAGATTGAATTAAGTCTTAAGTCGGACCTGTTTAAGAACGAGGTCGATTTAGAACTTCAGTAGAAACTGTTTAAAGAACGAGATTGACTTAAATCTTTAGTTGGACCTTTTTAAGAATGAGGTCGACTTAAGACTTCAGTCGAATCTGTTTAAAGAACGAGATTGACTTAATTCTTTAGTCGGACCAGTTTAAGAACGAGGTCGACTCAGGACTTCAGTCGAATCTGTTTAAAAAACGAGATTGACTTAAGTCTTCAGTCGGACCTGTTTAAGAACAAGGTCGACTTAGGACTTCAGTCAAATCTGTTTAAAGAATGAGATTGACTTAAGTCTTCAGTCGGACCTGTTTAAGAACGAGGTCAACTTAGGACTTCAGTCGAATCTGTTTAATAATAGCATCGAGATCGACTAAGAGTCGGACTTGAATTGAATAAAGCATAGAAGTAATACAACTCGTAGATAGAGAACATTCCATTTTATCGAAGAAGTAGAACGATTACATCAATAAATTTCTCAAAAATAATATTTAAGTAGATGGCTAGCATGACATGGATGTTTTAGCTCGTCACCCCTGGATGACCAATCATATAGGTTCCTTCTTTGATAATTCGAGTGACGACGTAAGGACCTTCCCAATTAGGGGATAACTTGTTCTGCTCGGCTTTCCTTCCAGTTACCTCTATCTTTCTCAGCACGTAATCCCCCACACTGAACGACCTTTTCCTGACCTTCTTGTCATGGTAGTCCTTGGTTTTTTGTTTATAGTTTACCATTTAGAGCTGAGCTGTAGTCAGTTTCTCTTCCAGTAAATCTAGGTCGAGCAACCTGTTGGAGTCATTCTGATCCTGATCAAAAAAGACCACCCTAGTTGTAAGAACAAGTAGCTCGGTAGGAGCCATGGCCTCCGACCCAAAAGTAAAGGTGAATGGTGTTTCTCCTGTAGGCCCCCTGGTGGTTGTGCGGACTGTCCAAAGAGTAATGGGAAGTTCATCCAACCAGCTGCCAGCTCGACCAACTAAACCCGTCTTTAGTGTCGACAAAACAAGCTTATTCGCTGCTTCCGCTTGTCCGTTACCCTGAGGATATGCGAATGACGACTTCCAATGATGGACTCCCAATCTTTTCATTTCCATTTCAAATGCTGTGGAAAACTGTAGCCCATTTTCTGATACAATTGGACGAGGCACCCTAAAACGACACTAAATGTAGTTGTGGATGAAATTGATAGCATTTTCTCCGTTGATCCTGGCTAGAGGTTTAGCTTCGATCCACTTAGTGAAGTAGTCAATGGCTATGATCACATATTTACAGTTACCACGGGCGGGTGGGAAGGGTCCGATCAAATCTATCCCCCACATGTCGAATGGCAAGGTAGCAACCACCGGAGTTTGTTCGATTGTAGGCAGTCTTGGTAAGTCGGCAAATCTCTGGCATTTATCACATTGCTGCACAAAATCACGAGTGTCCTCTCTTAGGTGAGGCTAATAGTAACCCAAAGTAATCAATTTGTCGGCCAAAGCTCTGGCCCCCGGGTGTCCACCACATATCCCACAATGAACTTCGTGTAGAAGCTGTGTGACTTCCTAAGGGTGAACACACCTCAGTAATGGTTTTGTAAATGATCTTCTGAACAATGTATCCCCGTCTATGACAAACATTGGGGACTTCTTCTTGATTTTTCTAGCTTTCTGTTCGTCAGCAGGTAGCTCGTTCGTTTCTATGTAGGCCCTCATCTCATCGATCCAACACTTAGAGCTGTCAACCGAGCATAGAACCTGCACTCTTTCGTATGCTGGATGCTCTAAGTAGGAGATTGGCTCTTCATGCTGCTTGTCTGCGTGGCCAACTTGGAGAGTAGGTCGGCCAACTCGTTGTCTTCATGGCCTACTCTTTGAATCTCCCAGAATTCCAAGTCCCGGACCAACCTTTTCACTAGGTCGCATTATTTTACTAGAACGGGATTGAGTACCTCATATTCTCCTTTGACCTGGTTCACGATAAGCTGAGAGTCACAATAGGCAATGATTTTGGTCGCCCCAAAACATTTTGCACACTCAATGGCGGCGATCAGGGCCTCATATTCTGCCTGGTTATTGGAAGCCTCGAACATGAAACTCAAAGCCTCCTCAAAGATTTTACCCGTCTCAGGTTCAATCAAAACTATCTCGGCTCCACTATTGGTTTTGGTCGCAGATCCATCTGAGTAGACCTTTCAGCAATCTTCGGGCAAACTTATTATGGGTTGGCTCGCCGGTTCCTTGCCCTTCAAACTTTCCTTTGGGGTATTCTCTTTGCTTTCTTCCTTGGTGAATGTAAGCTCGACCAAGAATTCAACCAAAGGTTGAGCCTTCAAGGCCTTTCGAGGTCGGTACTCAATGTCAAACTCTGTCAATTCAATGGACTAGTTTTGCAATCGACCTGAACTTTCCGACTTGTGCAAAATCTTCCTTAGAGGTGCATTTGTGAGCACGATGATAAGGTGAGCTAAGAAATAAGCTCACAATTTTTTGGCCGCTACTACCAAGGTATAGGCCAACTTTTCAGCATTGTAATACATTCCTTCGACGTCGGACAATGCCTTACTCACATAATAGATGGGCTTCTGAACCCCACCTTCTTCTCTGACCAACATTACAGCCACAACTCGATCCCCGGTAGTCAAATATACAATCAAGCTTTCTCCCATGACCGGGCTACTCAACAAAGGTGGAGAGGCTAGGTACTCTTTGAGTTGTTAGAACGACGATGAGCATTCGGTCGTCCATTAAAAAATTTTTGTCCCCCTCAATGTTTTGAAGAATGGGAGAGACCTCTCTGCTGACTTTGTTATATATCGATCTAGAGCTGCCACCCTACCGTTTAGCCGCTGTACCTCCTTAATGCAGGTCGGCTCCTGCATCTCGATCAGAGCTTTGATTTTTTCAGGGTTGGCTTCAATGCCCCTCTTCGACACCATAAAACCCAAGAACTTTCCAGCTACCACTCTAAACACGCATTTACTAGGGTTCAACTTCATGTTGTTCGCTCGTAGATTGGTGAACGTTTCCCTTAGGTCGGCCACATGACGTCCGGCCTTTGTTTTTATGACCATATCGTCGATGTAGGCTTCCATGTTTCGGCCAATTTGACTTGTAAAGACCTTGTTGACCATCCTCTAATAGGTCGCCCTTGCATTCTTCAGCCCAAAGGGTATCATGACGTAGCAATATGTACCCCCAGCAGCTTGGAAGGCAGTCTTTTCTATGTCATCCTCGTGCATCTTGATCTGGTGGTACCAGAGTAAGCATCGAGGAAACTTAATGTGGCATATCCAGCTATGGAGTCGACCAATTTGTCAATCCTCGGAGGAGGATAGCTGTCTTTGGGGAAAGCTACGTTTAGGTTGGTGAAGTCGATGCATGTCCTCCACTTGCCATTTGCCTTTTTTTACCATCACCACATTTGCTAGCCATGTAGTACATGATGCTTCCTTGATGATACCTGCACTAAGAAGTTTGTTTACCTCTAGCTTGATGGCCTCTTCTTTACCACGAGTAAAAATCCGCAGCTTCTACTCTTTAAATTTAATGGTGGGGTTAACCCCCAAATGGTGCACAGCGACCTCTTCCTTAATCCCCCTCATATCTTCTACTCGCCAAGCAAAGACATCAGTGCTTTCTTCCAATAGGTTAACTATCTCTGTCCTTTCCTCTGAAGCCAGCTGTCTCCCTATTCTGGTCTTTTGGTCGGGGTAGGAAGGGTTTGCGACTATTTCTTCCAGCTCGTCAACAGGCTCTAGCTCCGGACCATCTCTGAATTGTAGGGTTTCAACAATGATCTCTCTCACCCTTTTTCTCTCTTCAGCCTCCAAGTGTAGAGCTTCTTTGACGATCATATCATCCAACTCAACTGCTATTTCCCCACTGATGACCCCCGAGTTGTGGTTGATCTAGAGGCTTAAGTCGCCTATGATGACTTGATCGACCATAACTGTATCTGTTTCGACCATAGTGTTTTGAGAGGGACGTGTCGGCTCAGTCATGACATGGTCATGTGAGGGATAGGTCTTCTCTTCTCACAGGTGATTGTAGATTCCAACTCCCTTCTGGAGTATCAATTTCTAGCTCCCTCTTATTTTTTGATCTCAGGACATGATCTAGATATGCCCGGGATGCACCTAGAACGCACCCCACGCCAGCTAAGGTGGGGAACTTGACTCGTTGATGAGGTATTGAGGGATAGGTCTTCTCTTCTCACAGATAGTTTACGATGCCCGCAAACCATGGTGCTTCCATGGTTTATAGCAAGTAGATGATCGTCCAAAAATGAGTCATTAATGGGAAGTTTTTCTTCACCGGAGTCTTCCCCATTCTTGGTGAGCCGTGATAGATGATCGGCTACCAAATTCTCCGTTCCTTTTTTTATCACGGATCTCAATATCAAATTCTTGAAGAAGAAAGACCCATTGGATAAGTCTTGGTTTGGCCTCATTCTTAGCCAATAAATATCTTATTGCCATATGATCCGTGTATATGATGACTTTAGATCCCACTAAATATGACCGCAATTTATCAATTGCAAATAACACGGCCAAAAGCTCCTTTTCTGTTGTGGCATAATTGACTTGTGCCTCATCAAGTGTCCATCTTGCATAGTATATGGCATGCAACTTTTTATCTTTCTGTTGCCCCAAAACTGCCCCCTCTGCGAAATCGCTTATATCGCACATGATTTCAAAAGGAAGATTCCAATCCGGTGATTGAACAATGGGTGGGGAAACTAGTTCCTTTTTTAACCTATTGAAAGCTTCAAGACAAAGATCATCAAAAACAAAAGGAGCTTCTTTCATTAGTAGATTGGTTAGTGGTTTAGAAATTTTTGAAAAATCCTTTACAAAACGACGGTAAAAACTGGCATGTCCGAAAAAACTTCTCACACCTTTAACATTGGTGGGAGGAGGTATTTTTTCAATAACTTCAACCTTTGCCCTATCTACTTCATATGGTTCCATTAATCGAGATTCACGGCTAAGTACTTCTCTCAATTAACTGAAATCATACAAATTGGACGTCTCTAAAATGTAAGTCTTTTTAAGATTGATATGAAGAAAATTGTTAAGATGAAGAGAAGGGAGATGGCATGATTAAAAATGATGAACAAAAGTGTTGAGTTTCCAACCCCAAGAACTTGGGGGATTACTCACAAGACATAGCAAAAACTACGAGTATTAAATACGAATAAGGCATAAATGAAAGTAGAAAAGAAATATACTTATTCGTAACACTTGAAGAAAGAAAACAAAGGCTGAGAATAAACTTCAATATATTATTACTTCAATCTTCAAGAACGATTGATGAATCTTCGAGAAATTTGTATTTGGAAATATTAAATGTAATGCTATAATATTTTGCTATCAATTCTAGTTATTTTCTTGTATGTTCTTGCATAGGTTTCTGCATATCTAAAACTGATTACAATGGCCCTTTATATAGGCATTTAGGTTAAGGATCGAATCTCTTCAAAAAGACACCCTTTTGGCTAATCAGTAGGTGCTCGGCCGAGTCAAGGAAGTGCTCGGCCGGGCAAGGCCTTCCAACGGAACGTTTCCTTTTGATCCCCTCTGCTCGACCATGGCATATGAGGTGCTCGGCCGAGCATCAGCTGACATGGGCTGACTTCTTCAATTTTTCATATTTGATCCTTCTACTTCTATAAGCTTCACTTTATGTCCCTTGTACTTCAAAGAATGAATCCTAAGCTCCTTATACTTCAAAATATGTACCTAAGCCCTGTAAATTTACATAAAAATATCAACCAAGCTTAAAATACGAAATATAAAATAAAAGAAGCTAAAATTAGATTAAATGGTACTAAAATCTAAGTAAATTATGCAATTAGAATGCTATAAATGACTATAAAATACCATTTATCAGTGTTCTAGAAATTAAAACTCTTTAGATTTATATGATTTATAGCACAATAATTCTAATTGTTAAAAAGACTTGTATGATATGGGCTTGGAATATGAAATATGAAGGTATAAAGGTTTTTATTGTGAAATTTGAAAATCTTTAAGCAATCTTCAAATCTTAAATAAGGTCTCTCAAGCAATATATCAAGCAAATTCAAAAGTTTGAAGTTAGAGGATATTTATAGTAGAGTCTTCAAAACTAATGGTTGAAAATACTTGGAGATAAGCATAAAGGACAATGTGTTGTTGCATGATTATTGGTACATGTGTACTTTACTAGCCGTTAGGCACAAAGCATTTTGAAAAAAAAAAGTGAGTTGTAATGGGACATGTGTCTTCATCTTAGAGTATCTATTTGAACTATTATGCATCGTTGAATTTTCAATTGCTTTGGTTAGCCTTTATATTTTCAATCTTCTAATTCTTGAGGGATGGAGCTTTCTAGGCACTTCAACAAAGTGATAAGAGCTTTTTAGGATAAGTGCCTGGAACTTTGTTAATTCAAGAGCTTCATTGAATGATAGGCGCTTTATGAGAAGCGCTTGAAATTTGGAGACTCAAGCGCTTGAAATTTGGAGACTCAAGCGCTTCAAACTTTGAAACTCCTTCTAGGCGCCTTAAGAGATTAAGTAAAGCAGTCCTAAAGATCGAGTGACTAATGGAATTAGCTATAAAATGAAATATATATACTTATTACATAGAGTCTTAAATTCCATGAAATAAAATTTAGCTGATGGTGTCAATCCAATCAAAGAAGTTTAGGAGTTAATAAGTGATCATACCCATCACATTACAAGTTTAAGTAAATGTAAAACCCAAATTGCAAACAACCCAAAAAAGTTAAGATTTGATATTTATTTGAGAAGGAAGAATCACATTACATATATTTTATATTAAAATCATATGTTCATTTTATTGTACCTCATATCTTAGCATATGAGTTTAAAACGTTTGATTTGGCGTTTAATGTTTGATTTTGCAATTATAAGTGTAATATATTTTGGTTAAGTATTAATGTTTTCTTTTTTCGCTCACCCTGATTTCACACTTTTTAATTATCATTTTGTCACTTAACAATTATAAAATTAGGGACTTATTTTCATATTTCTTTTCCTTATTATATTCTTAAATTTTTTAGTTGTTTAGTTGTTTTTATTGTATGTTTGTTTGTTTCCCTCCATTTGTTGAGGGTTTTTTTTATTTCTCTTTTTGTTGAGTCCCCCTTGAATTCTCTCCATGTTGAGAGCCTTTGCTCTATGTTTGATTTTGAGTTGTTGTTCTTTGGACTCTTTATTTGCAATTTTCATGGTTTCATTTTGGTTGGTTAAGTGCAAGATTAATGCTTGGGATGTTTATTGAAGGCCATTGTCCCATTTTTTTTTTAAGTGCAAAAATATAACGGGGCTTCATCGGTTTCAGATCTTGCGTCTACTCCTCAAGTTTGTCTTACTCGGGATACTTGATTGACTTTTTTCTGCCAACTAAGAGACTCTACTTTCTCAGATTCTCAAAGTTAAATCTTACTTTGTAGCAATTTCTTTAAATGTCAATTGCGGACAGTGGCCAAGTTTTACTTGGCGGAGCATCTGGGTGTTTCAGGGCCGGATTCAGATGGGTATTTGATATAAGAATGATATCAACATAGTTCTTCGTGTCCCTGTGATCTTCATAGATGTATCATACTCCCTCCGTCCCGTCCGACATAGGAGGTTTTGCCATTTTGGGCGTCCCACCCGACTTAGGACGGCCCAAAATGGAAAGTTTATATTACTTTTATATTAAATGGGACCCACTTGTCATACTCACAACAATAATCCCATCACTATTTATCCCACTCATTCTCTCTCCTATTTAATTTTTCACACTCACAACACATCCTCCACTCATTCTCTCTCCTAATATTATAATAGTATTCCTTAATCTCCGTGTCGGGAGTGAATGTCCTAAGTCGGACGGGACGGAGGGAGTATTAGTTTTTAGATGTAGCATATTAATTTCTAAGAGATTTTCAACAAGTTTGTAATATACTCCCTCCGTCCCACCCAACTGAACTAGGATTTTGGGCACCCAAACTAAGAAATACTATTAAGATAATGAAAATGTGTGGTAGGAAATGAAGAGAGAGAATGAGTGAAGTTAATAGTAGGTTGGTTGAATAAATTGTATGGTGGATAATGAGTGGAGTTAATGAGTGGGTGGGGTATGGAGAATATAAAATATTAAAACCTTTTCCATTTTTAGTAGTTTACACTCGGCTGGGACGGATCAAAAAGGAAATAAGTGTACACTCGGCTGGAACGGAGGGAGTTATGTGTTTAGATAGAGCCTCTGACTAATGTAAAGCGTCAACTAAAACTTATCTCTAAATAAATCATATGTTCACTTGCTTAAAAAAATGCCAAAATCTAGGGAGAAGCGCGTTTCTTCATAAGTTATGGAGAAACGGGTCCCGACTTGTCGCGCGACAATGAACTGGATATCCAGAACCTTATGAAAGTGATATCCAGAAACCTTCAAATGAATATCCAGAAACCTTCAAAATGTTTCTGGATATTCATTTGATGATTTCTGGATATACATTTGAAGGTTTCTGGATATCCAGAAACCTTCAATAGCAATTTCTGGATATGTCCTAACACATTTCTGGATATGCACCTAACAGTTTCTGGATATGCACCTAACGGTTTTCGAATATACATTTCACATACTTTTACGGATATGCACCTAACAGCTTTGGATATCAAACCCAAAGCTTCTGGATATCCAGAAGCTTTTGGTCTTGGCCTTGGGTTTTTTTTTTCTGGATATCAAATGCAAAGCTTCTGGCTATTAAAAACACGTTTCTCCATAGTTATGGAGAAACGCGTTTCTCAGCAGACCTACTCTAAAAAAATAGAAAAAACTAGTCTATCCGTTCTACTAATACTAAGATCACAATTGATTTATTAATATTTTTCATGAATATGCTTAACTTTGTACATTGTAATTTCTTTGTCTCGAAATAAATGTTGTACTTTTTATTTTGGTTTGTTTCAAAATGAATATCTTTTTTTCAAATAAGAAAAGTGACTTTATGTAATTTAACATTTCACAAGTAATGTACAAACAAATAAAACAACTTCCTTTAAAACGTGGATAAGTTAACTATGACATTTACAATGTGACGGAGGGAGAAGTTATTATGGTGAAAACACATTGAAACTATTTTCTCATTAAAAAATAAGATATTTATTTAAGGAACATTTACCAAAAACCACTTTTGAAAATGGATATTACCAAAAAAAATTAAACCACACAAGTTGGAAATTGAAAAAAACTCTTTGAATATTACAAAAAAGTACTTTTTCTATTTATTTTTTTTTCGTTTATCTGTCGAGTTGGTTTTACAAAAAATGCTTTTTTTTTTCAAAGATTAGGAAAAACCATTTTTTTACTGGCACTTAATAACACTAACACTGACACTTTTTTACAATGACACTTTGTTACACTAACAATGACACTTTTTTACACTGACACTTAATATACATGCAATGGCACTTTTTTACACTGACACTTAATATACATGCACTGGCACTTTTTTACACTGGCACTTTGTTACACTAACACTAGCACTTTTACACTGGCAGTTTGTTACACATGCACTGGCACTTTGTTACACTGGCACTGGCGCTAGCGGAGGAAACAAAACACGTTTTTTCTAAGCTTAAGGAAAAACACGTTTTTTGTATGATTTTAGCTTATCTGTCAAATAACTGATAAATGCATTTATTAATTATAAATAACTGATAAATGCATTTATCAGTTGTTTTACCAAAAAAACATGCACAAAATAACATTTAAAAACTGGTAAATGAATTAATCAGTTATAAACAACTGATAAATGCATTTATCAGTTATAAATGCAATTATCAGTTATTTTAGCTGAAAATGCAAAAATAAAATTAAAAAAAAATAAAAAAAAGAAAGAAAAGAAAAGTAGTTATTTGTAATATCACAACTTACATGTTTTTTTGTAAATAATATATTTTTGATATAGTTTTTGGTAAAAACTCCTTTATTTAATAAGTGGATAGAGTGTTTCTATATCCCATAAGGAAATGTTTATATTATATAAAGTCATAAAACCTACGAATTGCATATTATGATCTGATGACGCAGTAAACGATCAAGATCAGCGTTAGTACAACAATAGGTTGATATACAGCGAGTAGGACCTGAAACCACGAACAAACGAATAGACGGGGTGGTCTCCGGCTAATACCTTTCAGCGTGATAATGAGATGTCGAGTTATATGATAATGTAAGTTGTTTGAAAATGACGTAATCTCAAAATAATCAAGATGAAATTAACTTTTTACATGGGATGTAGTCTGGTATATAGAGTGGTGTCCTAGAATTGATAGGAATCCCTGAAATTGTGGAGACAATGTAGGCGTAATAGTCTCCGTGATTGTAGGAGGCGATTACGAATTAAGTCGTGGGTAGACCCACGTATTTGTTTAGTCGAGGTCGTATGAGTATTCGAGTTTGACCTGACTTTGTACCTTGGCTAGGCAGGGATTGTACATGTAAATGATCGTGTGTCGGACGAAGCTAGGTTGGAACAAGGATGGTCGTAAAATGAGATTGGTCGACTGTTCTATACTGTTGGGCCGCTGGGGCCGTAGTACTTGGATTGTCCCATTAATTAATTGTTTATTTGTGATGCTTTGAATGTTGGGCTTCATATATTGGGCCTGGCCCATCATTTTTATCCCGTTCAGTGGCCCCCAACTTTCTGAGTTGACTTTGTTGACCAGAAAGTTATGAAAAAAATTTGTGATGACTTACGTGACCCGTTGTTGAATGTTTGACTGGGTATATGTAGGTCGCTCTTGACGATTGACTTCTGGCGGTTGGATGCGCTGTTTAATGCGCCGTAATTTTCGCCTTAATGGGACAGTTCTGGCGATTTGACAACTGTATTGGGAACCGTTGTTGAACATTTACTCTGACAATGAAACGGTTATGTCCCCCAACCTTTCCAATTCAGGTAAGGAAAAGGAGGTGTATAAAAGGAAGGATTCCTTTCCTTTTCAAACTTTACAATCCTAAAGTTTTAAACACCCAGCAAGAACAAGCAGCAAGGATTCTGAATTTTGGTGCAATCAATCTTCACGTTCCATCGTTGTGCTCTGTTTCTCCCCAATTTATCAAGGTACCCTTCAATTTCTCTCCTTTAGGTTTAATTTCAATCTTTCCTTACAAATTTGCCATGGCTAAGACCTTCAGCTTCGAGCTAGGTGCTAGGTACGGGTATAACTGTGTAAACCTTAGGGTCTACAAGAGGCTAGAGGGCCCATGGAGAGAGTTGAGCAGAGATGAGTGCATAACTATCTTGAATAGATGGAGCCTGTTTTATGGCGAGCTAGGGTTTTCAGCTGGTGAGAGCATGGGGGAGTTGGAAGTGGGTGATCCACGAATTATTCATTTTCGTCTCTTTAATAAGTTGATTGACCACCTCATAATCTTCTACATTAATCCAACAAACCACCTTTCCCTCGTGAGAGGTTAGCATTCCCAGGGGAATCTAGGTCATCCATAGATAGCTCGGAACATACTTCAACTAGGTCTGATTCCTCTATTTCTGTGTCTCCTGTAGATAAGGTAGCTCAACA
This sequence comes from Adenophora triphylla var. japonica, assembly GCA_022495995.1. Taxonomy (NCBI): domain Eukaryota; kingdom Viridiplantae; phylum Streptophyta; class Magnoliopsida; order Asterales; family Campanulaceae; genus Adenophora; species Adenophora triphylla. The sequence continues at coordinate 126,001 of JAFEMH010003415.1, forward strand.
AACTACTACTTCCACCTCGTCGAGCTCCTCCTCCGCCAACATTGTAGACAAATTTTGTTCAACTGTGGTCCCAGAGGTGGCAATAAGAGGGGGTATGTGCCCCCAAGCCGACAATAGGGAGGAAAAATGCTGAGTCGCGTATCAATATCCTCCATGACTTTTATTAGGTGCCTCGTGATAACTTCCACCTAACTCACTTTACTAAGAGGTGGAGGAAGGCTCAGTCTTGGATGCATTGGGGTTTGAGCAAAACCAATGTAGCCTTCCACTATGGCCAGTTCGAGGTCGGCCTATACCTACGTCTTGATCCCTTCATCAGTGAATTTCTTGAGAGTTTGGCCACGGTCCCTATGCAGTTGGGTGCCAATAGAGTCAGGGTATTGGTTTGCTTCACCATGGTGAGCAGGTTCGTGGGTTACGAGCCTTGTATGCACGTTTTTAGGAGGTTCTTCAAGGTCGTGATGAATGAGAAGACTTTCGGAATAAGTATGCCGGCCAAATCCAAGGCCCCAAAACTGTTCATCAACTTGCCCGACAAGGTGTCCAGGTGGAACAGCCACATGATTTTGGCGGAGAGTAGGAAAGTATGGGAGTTCCCTTTGCCTGAGGCCGATACATCGCCTATGAAGGAAGAAGAATACTGGGTCCCATAGTGGAGTGGTGAGCTCACTCTTAGGTTGACGTTGGTGGCTCGGAGGAGCAACATAAGTAGGGCTACCCTTGGGTCGGATATTGACTTTTTCATCCAAGTGGGGATGATGTTGGGTGGGATGGGAGGTCGCCCCTCTACTACTAATCATTAGGAACCTCAGATACCCCGATTGGGTCATCCATGAGAGGGAAAGGTTCGAGTCACAATTCCACTACTGTAAGAGGAGACCTTGTCACTGTAGAGGTCTTGTCCACTATGGTGGTTAAGTACTTGGACTTTTTCTGTAATTTTTTGTCACTTTGCTCGCATATTTCTTTGTTAACTGTTTCCCTTTGATCATGCAGTTCTAACAGCCAAACAAGAAGCCAACATGAACAGAATTGTTGACCTCGAAGATATGAGTAGAAATAAGAAGGCACATGGAACTGCCCAGGGCCAGCCGGGAGAAAAAGGTCGAGGATAGAAACTCATTGCTCCCCAAGGCAGGAGTGGGGATGATCCCCGTGGATGGAACTGGGCTGGTGGATCCCATTGAGAATCAACCCCAAGAGGAGGTGCATGGAGAAGAGGGGGAGGTTGACTAATCGACCGAGAATGCATCGGGCTCCGAGCCTAGGCATGAATCAGCTGGGGCAGACTTCCAAAATGTAGTTGACTTGGAGCTCGATGTCGATGAGCTTGAAGAGATCGAGATCGACCCACCTCTTGGCTGACTTAGGAAGAGGTCACGTGCCTATCTGGGACTTAACCAAGCTGGCACCTCCAGATCAAATGGCTCTACGTCAAGCCATCCTCCTCCTTACGCTCCCTCTACCCGAAGCACCAAAGAAGTGAGGTCGTCGTGGAGAGGTTGAGTGATGTCCCTCCTCTTATGGCATTAATAGCTTAAGTTGATACTACCTCGAGCTGGGTTTGGGACAGGTTATTGTGAGGAGGGCGACAAATAGGGATTCGCTAGCCCGGTTTGTTGAGGAGGGACTCACCCCAGAAGAGTACAATGATAGGTCGGGTCTCTTTGCTTCAGAGGTATAACTTGTATTTTCCATATTTTTTCTTTCCATTCGGTCATTATAACTTTGGTCGTCACATTACTAACTGTATTTACTCGTTTGTACAGTCTCTTGCCTTGACATAGCAGGCAAAGTGCAGCTGGAGGGCTGCCATTGAAAAGGAACCACCTCCGCCAACTTTTCGAGGAAGGTCAGAGAGGCCGCTAGTTTGAGGGATAGGCTCTCTGACTTTAATGCTGAGAAGGAAAAGTTAGAGGAGCAGATTGGCGAACTGTAAGGTTTGGTCCAAGATCGCAATAGAAGGATCGAACAAATGAACAATGACCACCAGGCAGCTAGGTTGAGGTGGAAGGAAGAAGCTTTAGCTCGGGAGAAGGCTGGCGTCGAGCAGTTTAAAAACAGTGATGAGTATTACGGCATCATAGTGTCCCGAGCTAGAGATTTTTATGATCTTGGGTGCCAACACATGACTTAGCAGGCCCTTGTTGATCCCACGGTCGAGCTGTTAGTTGAGAAGTTAGCCCAATAAGCTTTTGCTGATCGGTATGATGAGGCAGCTCGTGTCGGCCATCCTATGGTCCCCTATAATGATAATGACTTGGCCGTCATAGCTAAGCAAGATGCATTGGATGGGCTAGAGCATTAGGTTTCCCCTCCAATCGATTAAAGGAGCTTCAAATCCATTCTCCAGGAGCTCGAGGAAGTTGATGATGTCGACGAAGAAGATGAGGTCACTCAAGATCAAGTTTTTGAGGAGGTCGAGCATCAAGAGCAACAGCAGCCTGGCAAGGGCAGGAGCAGGAGCAAGAGCAGCCAGATGACGATCAAGAAGTTGATCTTTTTATTTTTATTTGGTTTTGTAATGAACAAGTTCCAAACACTTTATTTAGTGTTTTCAGTCGTCAATGCCTTAGCCAGGTTTGGGAGGCATTTTAACTTATAACATTTGTATTTTGATAAGTCCTGGCCCACTTTTCGAGGACTTGCTATTTAATTCTAGTTGAATTTTGAACCATTTTGCATTTATCCAGGTCCTTGACCTTATTGTCGAACTAGAGTAAGTAAGAGATCGACCAAAGCCTTAGTCGTACAATTTTCTATAGCGAAGCTGACTAAGGTTTTAGTCGAACTTGTTTGGGAATGAGAGTGACCTAAGTCTTCAGTCGAACCTGTTTAATAACGAGGTTGACTTAAGATTTTGGTCGAGACTATTTAAAGAGCGAGATTGACCTAAGTCTTCAGTCGAACCTATTTAAAAATGAGGTTGACTTAGGACTTTTGTCGAGTCTTTATAAGAACGAGACTGACCTAAGTCTTCAGTCGAACCTGTTCAAGAACGGGGTTGACTTAGGAACTTAGTCGAGTCTGTTTCAGAACAAGACTGACCTAAGTCTTTAGTCAAACCTGTTTAAGAATGAGGTTGACTTAGGACCTTAGTCGAGTCTGTTTGAGAACGAGACTGACTGAATGTGCGCTCGCCCGAAAATTTGTTTTTCGTGAAAATGAAGGAGTCGCCACGCCGTTTTAAGAGGAAACATTGAAAACCTTTTTTTTAGAGAGAAAACGTGAGTTCGGGGGTCAGGTTACGTGTTGGGAAGAACCGAGAGTTCACCCAACACGCCTCGTCCATAGACAAGTCTTTCAATCAAACATCCAAATAAATCCAAAGTGTGTGCAAATATTGATAATAAGCAAAGTGTGGTAAAATGCATCTTATTAATTATGAAACGAGAATTACAGATTGTGAGCCCATTATTTAGGGAGGCCACATCCCTGATACAAATGATCTAAAACAGATTACAAAGGAAAGAGGTCTCTGCGGACAGGTCATGTATGTCGCATGACACGTCGCACCAGTGACCATATATGTCGCGTGACACAGGATCACTTGGGGACGAAGGTGTCGCGTGACATACATAAGCCATCTGCAGAAACTTAACAAGATGAACACAGAATCAACAGAAAGCAATACAGATCTAATTGATTAGCTAAATTACGAACGAAATACAGAAACAACACCAAATCGACCCCGGGAGTGTGGATATGGGTAGATCCACACCCCGTGGGGTTCATACACCAAGTTCAATCAAATATTCAACAATAGAAGCTCAATTGCACAAATTATTCAAGTTAAACAGAGAGATTACGGTTGGGATTCAGTAATCCAGATAGCTAGGATCTAATTACTGAATCCAAACAGAAATAGATGCTAGAATTATGAGTAATTAAGCAAGAGAGGGAGAGAGAGAAGAGAGGTTGGAGAATCGTTACCCTTGATGATTCCACGAATCCTGTATCTAGTCAGATACAGAACCCTTCAATTCGTCACTTCTGATCTGGAAGGATTGATGCAAGGGGGTCCAAGTGCTATGGCTTGAGAAAGGGTTTTGGATAGGAAGGAATTGGGTAGGTTGAAGGTAGGAGAGAGAGAGGGTTGTGTTTGGGAGTTTCGTCACGGTGCAAATTTGGCAGAGTGACAGTAGGCTCAAGTTGGGATCCTTTTTCTGAGAGGGGGAGGGTCTTATTTATAGGCTTCAGTTGGTGACCTCAGTGTGTCGCACGACCATACGCGTCCACTTTCCATGCCTCAAGCTGTCGCGTGACACAAGGTGGTCCAAGCCCTTTTGGTGCCAAAACCAGTTTCTGGAACATTCCGGGAAAATACCCAAAAGGTCCAACAGGTTTTATTCCCAAGAGGTCCTTTTGCATGAATAATGTACCAAAAGGTACTTCCTTCGCAGGAAACTCATGAAACGTTTCCGGAAGTCTCGGGATAAGCCGGGAATTTACCAAAATGCCCCTTAATGCAATTTTATTACATTAAAATGCATATAAAAAGGTTGCGAATTGGATTGGCGTACTTACAGAGCCCCTCGGCAACGTCACTTTTGGAAAAAGTGGGGTTGTCGATACAATAAGACCCAATCCCAATGAGCATCAAGGGATAAGGTAACGGGCTAGGAGGGTGAATCGGGGAGTTTGATGGCTGGACCTTTCTGAGAAAGGATTCCTACGTATCCCTTAAACAAGGGAATCAAGCCAAATCGTAGTTCGAGAAATTACTAACTACAAGCAAGAAAGGGGTAGAAATGTGTCTTCATACCTTTGCTGTGCTTACCTGTGACTTCTTTCGGGATTGATGTTACTGCGGTCGGATAATAGCTTCCTTTCACACCAGGTTGTAGCTGACGGAGGGTCTCATGCTGCAACTGGTATTTGCGAGTAGCTGCCGGAGGGTCTCATGCTATCGCTGTTGACAAGTTGTAGCTGCCGGAGGGTCTCATGCTGCAACAGGTCTTTTGTGGATGCCAGGGGTCTCATACCACTTCTCTAATGCAGGGTAGTTGCCGGAGGGTCTCACACTACTACTCCTTCTCTTCGTGGATGCCGGAGGGACTCATACCACATCTTCTGATGTAGGGTAGTTGTCGGAGGGTCTCACACTACTTCTGCTTCTCTTCGTGGATGCCGGAGGGTCTCATACCACTTCTGCTTATCTTCGTGGATGCCGGAGGGTCTCATACCACTTTCCTTTCTTCTTTGCTGGGGATGAGTATAGCTGTCGGGGGTCTCACGCTATCTCTTTTCTGTTCTGTTGGGGATAAACGTAGCTGTCAGGGGTCTCATGCTACTTCTTCTGTTCTGTCCTTTGTCGTTGATAAGTATAGCTGCCAGGGACTCACGCTATCTCCTTTCTGTTCCGTGCTGATCTTTATGGATGCCAAAGGGACTCATACCACTTTTCTTGCTTTGTTGTTGATGAATGTAGCTGTGTAAGTGCTCCAATTTGAGCTGTTAGTATTTTCGTTAGAAAATTAACGAAAGTTTTAACATTTCCAACATTTCTAACAAACCCTAACCTTTCTAACAAAGAAAGGGTAAAGTGGGCATTGCCATTTAAAGTTAAACCAAGAAAAGAATCTCAAAAAGCAAAAGAAATTGGAAAAATCCGAATTAGGCAAGTTGAAAAACAAACTGCTGTAATTTTTTGAATAATATTCCTCCTGTCCAAAAGCCAGCACTGTAGCAGATGAACAATGCACGCTTACGAACCCCTCCGCGCGGACATCTATGTAAATCACAGAGGGCTATAAATTAAACCCTCCTCTCTCAGTCTACACAACACACTTTGCTCATAGAAGCTGCATTTTGGCGAAAAATAGAGAGAAAATAGTGGGAATCCTTAGATTGCCACCATTTTCTCTTGAACCTTTCCCAATTTCACTTCAACCATTCTCATATCACTCTTAAACACACCAAGCTCAAGCTTAAAACACTACTCAAGAGGAATATTAGGGAGAAAACATAGAGGACTTAAGTGTTATCTACTTGTTTTCTCTTTGATCAACTCTATCATCAAACCCTAAACACATTCAAGCCTTGAATCCACCCAAACACAACTCCAAAACACCAAATCTTGATACTCCTCAAGTCAAACACCAAATCTTGATACTCCTCAAGTCAAATTCCAAGCCTAGGAAGATAGGGTGTCACCATTGGTAAAGCCCTCCTTCTCTAAACCCTAAAATTCCCTTTTAACCTCTTGTTCATCTTGTTATTCTTATTTTGATTTGCTTTATGTCTAATTTAACTTAAGTCTTGACCTAAGATGGTCATCTTGAAGTTCATCTTCATGAATGACCATCTCAAATGGTCCAAATTTTAAATCTCTAGTTGATTTGTCTCTTTAATTTCGTCTCTACAAAATATCCCCTTTCCCTTTGCAAAGGACATGTTTAAACCCCATAAAATTCCCCAAGGATGACTTGAATATGATAACCACTTAACACAAAGTAGTGGAATCAAGTCTAGGGATGAAAATGGGGTGAACACAGATGCAAATCCCCCAAAAATCACGTTTTCCCTCAAGAACATCTTGCTGTCCAGTAGCATTGTTCTGAGATCTCAGTCCATTTTCCTATTTTTTGGACATACAGAAACTTGGAATTTGGTGTTTACTACAAAATACTTTTTGTATCCAACATCCAGATATTTCCAGAAATATTTTTACTTTATTTTTTGCGTGAGAAAAACTCCTTTTTTCAAATTTTCTTTTAAAGGTCAGTTCATCAGTTTCTGGAAATCCAGATTTCATATCTGAGATTTCCAGAAGGTTTTGACCCCTGAAATCGTCTCTAAAATGAAAAGTTCTTTTATAGAAACCTTATTTAAGGTGTTTTGAACATTTTTCATTCTCGGACTTTTCCCAGATTCTGGAGTTTTCAAGCCCTAAAGTCCATTTCAAAATCAAGTGTCCACTGCCTTTTTCATTCTGGCAGAAATGGTTTTCAACTTCTAAAAATCTTTTGAGTACCAAAACTCAACCCAAAAATCACACCAAAAATCATGGGATCTGTCCTAAGTCTAATAAAGGATTCCCAATTTTTACTTTCCTCAGTTTCAACTTATTTTTGGCCAAAGTAAAACACACACACACACAAACAAATGATTTTAAAATGTTTGGAAGACTCGTTTTACGAGGCATTCCGGGTGCACACTAACGTCCTTCCCGGCATGTAATGTGACCTCCGAACCCAAATTTCTAATCTCGGGCATTTTTCAAAGTTTTGGCCCTTAAAACAAAAATGGCGTGGCGACTCCGTTTGATTTCAAAAAAATCGGGTACATCACAAGCTGCCAGGGGTCTCACGCTACTTCTTCCTTCTCTGTTGCCGATTTTTGTTGTTGAACGGTCTTTGTTGATTGTCGCTTTTCTTTTGTGTCCTGGGTTTTGCTTGGGAAACTGGGGACTCTGTTTCTTTCCTGTGCCTCGAGGCTACTGGTCTCTGGGAATTTGTTCATCAAGCCGGGGATTCTGCTTTCTGGGGAATTGGCTTCTCTTTTTTTTTCTTGGGATTGTGGGGCTGCTGGTCTTGCTGAGCTCTGCTTGGGGGCTATCACAAATATGGCCTTTTGCTTCTTCTTTTTCTTTCTCAATTTGGTGTGAGGGCCAGTTTTGAGACTCAATTGATCATTGTACCTGCGAGGGTAAAACAAATATGCCAACACTATGCCTAAATAAACCTATCTCGTTAGCAAAGATTAATTTATGTTAGCTTGGTTTGCGCGAGTCTGTCTGTTCTGGGAAAGCAAATGCAATTATTGGGTTAAAGGTCAGCTTTGTCAGGTTTGTACATGGGGTTTTGGGATTGTTTCGAACAGGTGTGCATAGTAGGGGTCCTCTCCCGTGTATTTTTCAGGGGTATGCGTATGAGGGTAAAGGGTGTGTTATGGCAACGGCGAGTTGGGAAATGCTCTGGGGTAACCACTGCAGGCTTTTCCACAATGTCTGCTATCAGCCAAAGTATGTTGCCCGACATGTCATATCTGTTTGGCTTACTGTGTTGCACGACTGAGGGATGCTCGTAACAGGCCCCTTTTAAAAGTCGGTACAGGCTTCATTCTGCAGACACTGTCTTCTTCGTAGAGCAAACCAGCAACTCTTGTTCGGCAGATTAGCGATTCCTTTGGTCAAGATTGATACTTTTAGCTGCAATGGAACATTATAACGAAGAGGTTGCTTCCCGGGAGTGTCAATTTCATCGGGACTTCATCGAAATTTGGGGATTTCATCTGAGGCAACATAGGAATGCTATCGACAAGCGGTACAGTATGCCTTGTATTTGGTCTTTGAAAGATTGGAGGGTTGACTGGGATTTGGTTGGTGCATCCACCTTTACAGGATTCGGAGCGTCATGTGTTCTCTTTGTCATATAATGACCTGACCCCAGTTATGGAAGACTTTCGGGCACTGACAGGCTTGGGTAAGGCGGTTACTGTAGCATTCCCACGAGACAGCCCGTCGGTTGAGGAGCAGTTATCTGACTTCTTATCTCTACCTGTGGATCAGGTGCTGCCTATGATTCTGGGTGATGGGTTTATAGACTTGACTCGGATGGCTAGGTTACGTCTGTCCCGTCCTGAGCTGTTTGACCTTTCTACCTCTCTGGATATGTTCATGCTGTTCACCCTGTCGGCTTATTATTTCTGCGGATATGTTGGAGTCTGCTCAAGTACGTTGCTGGAGACTGTCAGGCAACTGAGGGGTGACCGGGGTACAGATTTTCGTCAAATTCGATCTGGCCAAGGAGAGATGGACATTGTACCACTGTTGTTGGCTGAGACTTTCCACGGCATTGACAGGCTAGCAGGGGGATCAGACTTTATGGGAGCAGGCAGCCCCGTCTTGTTATCTCTGTGGTTCTTTGAGAGGTTACGCTTGATCGGGCCATTACCAGAGGGTCGGACGGCAATGCCCTGGGTAACTCGGCCACGCAGGCTGATGAGGGACAAGGTTGCTGATAGTTGGCAAATGAGGTTGTCACGGTACGAGACCACTGATCTGAGCTTTTGGATTCCTACCTGGAAATTACAAACCATGAGAGATATTCAGGATGGATCAGTAGTAGTCTGGCTGCCTGGTTTGCATGTATCCTCTTTCTGTATTCCATCATTGGTGAGCAGACAGTATAGGTACCCTCAGCAGATTATCCGAGCTTTGAGGGAGAGGCGGTGGGCGTCTTTGTTCCGATGTCCATGGCCAAGGCCCCCGAGCTATGGCTTTTTTTCAGCAGATCCTTTCTGGTGGGCTTTCTTCCCACTCGTGTACTCCTTCGACAGTCTAGAGGATTTACATTCCTGACCACAGAGTATCTGGATTGGTATGAGGAGCATCAGAGTCTCGTGCAGTTAGCTATAGAGACTCGCCGTCGGGAATATTTGGGAGCAGACTATTCGTCCAGTCGGACACTCAGAGATATAGAGGCACGAGGAAACCCAGACAATGTTACCGGCGATGCTGCTGAGGATTATGAGAGGCAAGAGATCCGGAGGGCTGCTTTGAGGGATGATCCAGAGGTGATGGCTCGCAGAGAGGCATTGAGACAGGAGAGGATTGCTAGAGCTGCTTTGAGGGAGACTGGTCTGATTGAACCACCGACACGCGTTATTCCAGAATTGGGACGGGCTCAAACCGATTTATTTGACATTCCTAGGCCAAAGACCTCCCGGGGACCGAGGAAGAGGAAGGACAGAGGAACGAGTTCGGGAGCAGGGACGAATCTCTAGACACTTTTCCGAGAGAGAGGAGACTCTTTTTTTATTATTATTATTATTATTTTTTTTGGAAGTAAGGTTTATTTGTATGGAAAACTGAGGATCCTTTGATTACTTAATGCAGACGAAATAGATGTTGAAAATTTATTCTTCTTCTTTTTTTTTTATTCGCAGCAGGCTTTTTGAGTCAAAAGTGGGCCGTGCTTGAACTCATCAACAAGAATATTAACTCCAAATGAAACTTTGAAAAACTTTGGAACTGTAATCAAAACACATTTTAGCAGGACAAGAGGTTTTGCAGCAATTTTAGACCGAACCACAAGTGGTTGCCTACGTTCCCCTTTTGTAATAGAACTAAGGGGGTCAGGTCTCCGTAGTTCGACTCAATTAACTTTTGTGTTTAAGAAAGGGGAAGATAGAAGGGGGATATGGTGCGACCCTATTTTTTACCTAGACCGCCCTTTTTTAGGGTTTTCAGTCTAGCTGGGTATATTCTTTAGCACCGGGCGTGTCCCTTATTTTTGCATGGACTGCTTTTTGAGAGGTTTTCAGTCTCATCTGGGACAATTTTGTTGCGCCTTTATTTTCATTTCTTTTCTTTTTTTTATTATTTCTTTTATTTTTATTATATTTTTTTTATTTTTTTTAAGAGGGGGAAAGACTCGATCATACATAGTACCTCCGCAACTTGTCGCCGTTGACGGGGTGCAGAAATGGGTTGCCATCCAAATCTGACAGCTGCATTGCTCCTCCGGAGAATATCTTCTTGACTAGAAATGGTCCGACCCAAACAGGTGCCCATTTACCCAACGCACTGCTCTGATTTGAGGGCTTCATCTTAAGGACCAAATCACCAACCTTGATGTCCCTGGGCTTCACTTTCTTATCAAAAGCACGGGCCATTCTTTTCTGATATGCCCTATTATGCTCCATGGCCTTTAATCTGCGTTCATCCAGCAGAGCCAATTCATTATATCTACTTTGGAGCCATTCAATCTCGTTCACCTCATTTTCGAGCAAAACCCTGAGGGAAGGAATTTCTAGCTCAATGGGCATGACGACCTCCATTCCGTAAGTCAGCGCGTATGGGGTTGCACCGGTGGCAGTTCTAATAGAAGTGCGGTAGCCCCATAATGCTAAATGTAGCTTCTCCGGCCAATCCCTTCCTCGTTCGGCCATCTTCTTAATAATTCTTTCCAAATTCGTGTTGGCGGCTTCAACAACACCATTCGTCTGAGGCCTGTACGGTGAAGATTTATGGCGCTTGACTTTGTATTCGGTGAGTAACCTATCAGTTTCTCCTTCGAAATGGGTTCCATTGTCGGAAATAATCTCATTTGGGACTCCGTAGCGGCAGAAAATCTGTTCTTTTATGAAGCGAGCCACTTTTTTAGCTGTGAGTACTTTGTAAGACGCAACCTCTATCCACTTCGTGAAGTAATCCACTGCAACCAAAACAAATGAGTGCCCATTGCTCTCGGATGGAGTTATCTTCCCAATGACATCAATACCCCATGTTGCGAAAGGCCACGGAGTTGTCATACAGTAGAGGTCATGAGGAGGGATATGGTTCAAGTTCGAGAATCGCTGACATTTATCACAGGTTCGCACAAATTGGATGCAATCTGTCTCCATAGTAATCCAGAAGTAACCCAGTCTAATGATGCTATGCATGAGGGATCAAGCGTTCATATGAGGTCCGCAGGCACCGTTATGAACGTCTTCCATTACTCTTTGTGCTTTTTCCTTGCTAATACAAAGCAGGAGAGGGCATCCTTCCCTTTTCTTCCATAATTCGTTGCCGAGCACGACGTACTGAGCTGATAGCCTTTTCAACGCTTGCAGGCTCTTGGCATGAATGCCTTTTGAATCTCCCTCTTTGTCAATGGGAAAAGATGCTTCACCATGCTTGAGATATTGGAAAATCTGACTGTACCACGGCTCCTTGACAGTTTCGACTTCTATTTCAAAGCAGTATGCAGGGCTCTCCCGCCTACCGACCCTGAATGGTTTGATCGACTTTCCTTCCGGGATTTCTACCAAAGAAGCTAGAGTGGCCAGGGCATCAGCAAATCTGTTCTTGTCTCGGGGTAGGAATTGGAATGACACTTCCTTGAATTGACCAACAAGTTCTGCGATGTAAGCATGGTATTTACGGGAGACATGGATCTATGATTTTCCACTTGTTAGCGGCCCGATTAATTATCAATTGGGAGTCACCGAACACTTCTAATTCTTCCACATGTCGTTCTAGGGCGGCTTCTAGACCACTATACAAGCTTCATACTCGGCCGCATTGTTGGTAATCAAAATTCAGCTTGATAGCTATAGGGGTATGCATATCGTTCGAGTCTACCAGTACCATCCCGATGCCATTCCCTCTTTTGTTAGCTGCTCCATCAAAGAACAACTGCCACCTGTTACCGCTTTCTATAGCAAGAATCCCTTCATCCGGAAACTGGAGATCCGGTCCTCGAGGTTCTGTACTGGGGAAATTAGCCAATTGATCTGCCAGAGCTTGTCCCTTGATTGACTTCCGGATCACGTACTTGATATCAAACTCAGCCAAAAAGAAGGTCCACTTCGCCAATCTGGTGGAAATGTTGCCTCTATCACCCTGAAACAAATATCTGATCGGGTCCATCTTGGAAACCAAGTGCACTGTGTGAGATAACATATAGTGCTTCAATTTTCCAACCACCCAAACCAATGCTGCACATGTCTTCTCGAGGGCAGAGTAGTTCAATTCACTCCCTTGGAATTTGCGACTAACGAAATAAATGGCATTCTCAATCTTTGAATCCTTCTTCTCTTGTGCTAGCATAGCCCCAGTGGCTGTGTCCGTGACCGTCAAGTACAGTAGTAAAGGCTTGTCTCCGTGAGGTGGGCAGAGGATAGGAGGGTTAACAAGATAAGCTTTAATTCTCTCGAAAGCTAGTTGGCATTCCTCATTCCAAACCACTTCCTGATTCTTCTTTAATAGCTTAAAGATTGGCTCACATATAGAGGTCAACTGATTGATGAATCTGCTGATATACTGTAAACGGCCCATGAAACCCTTCACTTCAGAGACAGTTCTGGGTGGCCTCATCTCGACGATCGCTTTGACTTTTCTGGGATCGACCTCGATGCCTCGCTCCGTGACCATGTACCCCAGGACTTTACCTCGAATAACCCCAAAGGTGCACTTGGCGGGATTTAGCCTCATGGAATGCTCTCGAAGTCTGTTGAAGAATTTCCTCAAATCAACGAAATGCTGTCCTTCTGACCCTTTCGAGTGAATAATCATGTCATCTACATACACTTCAATCTCCTTGTGGATCATGTCGTGAAATAGGGTAGTGACAAACTCTACGTAGGTAGCCCCAAAGATTCTTCGCACCAAATGGCATTACTGTGTAACAATAAGTATCCCATGGAGTTGTAAACGTTGTCTTGCCCTGATCTTTCTTAGCCATTTTGATTTGATTGTAACCTGCGAAACCATCAACGAAGGACTTGACCTCAAAGTTTGCGGTTGCATCCACTAGCATATCAATATTGGGCAAAGGGAAGTCATCTTTGGGACTAGCTTTATTAAGATCTCGGAAATCTACGCAGACTCGAACCTTTCCATTAGCTTTTGTCACTGTCACAATGCTGGCTAACCAAGTTGGGTTTTCAATTACCTTGATGAAGCCCACCCGTAGGAGTTTTTCGATTTCTTCTTTCACCTGCAAGGACCACTCCGGTTTTATCCGCCTCATCTTTTGTTTGATCGGCTTAATTTCTGGATCTAGAGGAATCCGGTGCTCTACGATGGAAGTATCCAGCCCAGGCATATCTCTGTAAGACCAAGCAAAGTCGTCCATATATTCTTTAAGCAGTTCAACTAGGGCAACCCGCTCATCTCCGGAGAAGAAGCTACCAATCTGTGTTTCTTTGGGTTCTTCTACTGCTCTCCCCGTGTTCACCGTTGTCAATATCTCGTCGGCAGCTTGGGCTCGGCATTCCTTTTGTTCGAGAACCTGCTTTGAATCATTTTCTAAAATTTGCTCGTCTATTAAGTCTGCATCATCTTCAATTGAATTAGGCTTAATTATTTTTAAATCATGACGATTATTTCTTGTTAAGCATTCAATTGTTAGATTTGCAATCACAGGATACTCAGAAAGGTCAACCATTTTATTCAGAGCATAGGGAAACACAGTGTTTACAACTCGAAGACGGTCTTCTGTCGTGAGGACATTAGACCGGCCGGGAGACTCAAATTCAATAACAAGAGATTCAGGAGACCGACTCAGGACACGAGGGACAAATTTAGACTCGAAAGGACAAGGACGAGACTTGAGCCCAAGTTTTTCAATCATAGTCTCCCTGTCAGCGATTGGTCCTCGGAATGAAGTCCAATTCTGTAGAGGTCTCTCTGTCACTGTCTCCAACATGCTTAGCTCTGTAACTAGCTCCTTTTCAAATTCTATCATAGCCACCACCTCACTACCAGAGGAGAAGTCGATCAAATCTCCGAGATCTTTAACAAGGACAGACTCCTCTGCAGGCAACTTCTCTGTAGACACACCATTCTCGGATTCTGACGGCCCTTGATTCTCAAACAATTCTGCCAAATCAACATCAATATCTAAAGGATCTGCACCCCGGATCTTGTGCACAGCATGGTCGTCCAGAGCGATCTTCTCAAGCTGATTTACGTAATCGGGTCCCGAGAAATGATAGCTGTTCTCGTAGGTGGCGGTCACACCTGGCCTGTTGGGCAGACTGTCAAACATTTCTTTTACCGGGTTTTGGCCGCTGGCAAACTTCTGAATCATTCTCATTCTATCATCCATTTGGCTCAACTTTGGTTCTGGGCAAACAAACATATACCTATCTTCTTTGACAAAATGCTTATTCAGGGACCAACTGTATGGGCGCATCTCAGGCCTTTTGTACTTCTTACCAGCCGCTGAGGTCATTTTTTCCTTAAAGGCTTCAGTCTTGTCGTACGCCTTATCTTCTTTCGTCACAACATACCCAAGGACCAACTTATTCCTCTTGGCTTCTGGCATCATAAGGTGACATGGTCCCTGTTGACGTTTTCCCAAATTTCTGGGGCCCACCAGTGGATATAGCTCATGCCTCTCATCATTTTCAACACAGAGGAATCTTGTCTCGAAGATGTCACAAATCTATAGTGTGCACTCCGCCCTTTAGGCTTCTCTATTGTAAAGCCGCTAAGCATCAAGTTCTCCTGATCGAGTTTAATTTCCATTACTGGTACGGTGTTGGTGCTGGTTTCCCCAATCGTCACACTATCGCCATAAATTGTTGTCAGCACCCCATCTTGTACAAATTTTAATCACTGGTGAAGAGTGGAGGCTACAGCTCCAATCTCATGAATCCAAGGTCTGCCCAATAGCGCTGAGAAAGTGACTGGAATATCGATAACTTGAAATTCGACCATCATTTCTTTACCCCCAAACATCAAGTTTAAAGCAACTATTCTCAATACCGCCCTGGACGTGGAATCATAGGCTTTTATGGTTTGATTGGATGGTCTAAGGTTCTGCGCATTGATGTCTAGCATACTCATCATCTTGGCCGGGAGTACATTCATAGCTGACGCGTCAGCCTATCAACACATGCGGAATCTGCCATCCTTCCAAGGGCACGGTGATGTGTAGGGACTCATTATGCTTCGCACCATAGGCAGGCAAGTCGAGATCCGTAAAAGTAATGATGTTTCCATACTGAGCAGTCCCAATCACCGACAAAGCTTCGTCCTGGGGTGGCATTGACTGATACTTTCGTTTTGGACAGGGCCTCTTCCAACTTCAGTTTGTGAGGGTATGAGGATGTGAGTAAAGACCATAAAGAGATGTCGGCATGTGTTCTCTTTAACTGCGTTAGGATCGGGTCTTCTTGAACTTCTTCGTCTTCTGCTAATCTGTAAAGATTCTTAGATGACTGAGGATTAGGGACCACAACTGCCTTACCTTTCCCCGATGGATCTGGATTGTTCACTCCCAACATTCTCCCTGACCGAGTAAATATATTAACATCTTGGTGATCATCAACTACAAATTCCCTGCTGGCCTCCTTGAGTTCTGCTAGCGAAATCGGAACAGGACGAGTGCTATAAGGCCATGCAGCCTGCCTTATCTCACTTATAGACAAAGGAGCCTCTACATTGGCTGCTATCCTGAGTTCCTCTAGAGAAATTGGGGATTCTCTAGGAGTCATGAAGGATATAGTATTGGCAACCACATGCTCTTCATAATCGTCAAGATCAGCAGCATTATTCAAATCATATAAATCATCAAGATACAAGACATAACAGAAATTATCTTTCATTTCACCAGAAAACGAGATTACATCAGCCACATTCTCATTACAACCATTGCTATCATTTCCAACTATTGACCTTTCAAACTCTATTACATTAACAAAGTAATCTTGCCCACCATCAATAAGGTTCACATTGTTGTTTGGCAGAGGATTATTGACCACATTCAGGCGAGGAGATTTCTCAATTTTCTTGTCATCCACCAAACCTTGAATTATCTTTTTGAGGGTAACGCAGGAGTTTGTGGTGTGTCCTGGGAACTGGTGAAACCGGCAGTACTTGCTAGTGTCCATATGGAGGTTAGGACGAGCAGGACTATAATTCTCCAATGGCTTGATCATACCGGTGCGAAGCAATCCGTTAAAAACATCCTCTGTGGACATACCCAAATCATCAAATCTCATTTGCCAAGGTTTGGGCCGAAACCTCACTACATTCTCGTACATTATTGCCTCCTCTCTATAGGTTGTTGATGCCGTTGTCTTTGGCCATTTCCCTTCCTCTCACCGTTGTTGAAATAGGGGGTTAAGTGCTCGTTATCGGTATCCTCCACTACCACTGTTGCCACCGACGTTTGCACTTGGGGTTTGATTGAACAATCTGTTTTCGCTCCTAGCTCCCATTCCTACCATTTCTCGTAGATCTGGGTACCAACCTTTCCCGATGGCTTCTCTGAGTGCTGGCTTAATACATGACAAGAAAATATCCTTTTGGTCCTGGAGGGGTATCGGCTCCGATATCTCATTGAGTTTGGCGTTCCACCGTTTGTAAAATTCGTAATTGACTCATCAACTTTCCGATAGTTCCCACCAAATCATCCCGAGTAGTACGCCATTCCAAGTTGCCTTTGTACTTCTCAAGAAGGTTTCCGTTATCTCGATTCCACGTAGAGCGACACTCTTGCTTCAAAGCTAAAAACCATGTGAGTGCCGATCCCTTCAAAGTTAAAATGGAAGTGGGAGCGCCATAAACTCGGGAGTGCAACCCATTGCTCCCATTGTCATAACATACGTATCTATATGAGTTTTCGGACAAAGGTACAATCGAAATCCATTTTGGGCATTTTAAACTTGTGCGGCAAAGGTGTTACTTGGGCGGGATCCACAACCTTAAGCACCACCGGAACCCACTCGGGTCAACTTATCAATTTGCTTTCGCCGCATCCGTTTATAACAAAGCTGTCGCTACTCGGAGCCAAACCCGAATGCTCGGGGGTATAGAGGGAGCCACTGTTGATGAAGGAACCGGGAATTCAGAATTAGGTCCAACGGGCAAAGCTGATGGTGGGAGACCAAAAGTACTGGGGATTCCTAGATACTGTCCCAGTGCCGTGTTTACCGAACTGGGATTCTGTTACCATACACATCATACCCGTTAAACTGCACACTAGGATTCTGGGAACTGTTCTGCAATGACTGACCTCTGAATTGACCAAGAGTAGAGAAACCTGTACTGATACACGGAGCAGAATACGGAGTGGAGCCATATAAATGCTGAGTAAGGGTAGAACACAATGCTAGTTGAGGGACACTGCCCTGGGTCTGAAACTGCTGGTATCTTGGAATGTTGTCCTGACAAATCTGATCTCCTGAAAGCCGATACTGACCGTTCTGGAAGCTATCGGGATAAACTTTGGACTGGGGATGGGGATAACTCCGTTTGAAACTCGCTGGTCCGTACTGAGACTGTGATACTTGGACATTGGGATTTGGGGAGGCAGTGAGATCGAAGAAATTTGATGCTTGACCACCATTCTTGCTAGCACCTTGCTGGATAACCTGGTTACACCCTTTGGGAGATGGGAGAATAACCCTTCCTTGGTTACTTACAAACGTTCCAGGAGATGACACTTGATTGGGTCGTGAGGCATAGCTCACTGGAGGAGGCATCGCATTGTAACTGGACTGGATAGGCTGAGCAGGTGAAGCGGATCTAATGTCATTATGGTTGTCATCTGTGATCTCCTCATAGGAACCGTCCTCTCGACGAAGTATTGCAATCCTTTTAGCTCTCATGGCTTCCACAAAGCGGTTATGAGCTTCCTCTTCACGAGCCTTGGCATTCTGAGCCAACAGACAGGCCTCGCACTCACGGGCTAAAGCAGCTTCCAACGTTGCCCTCAATTCCTCTATAGTCATCTCATTCAAACTCGTCTGACCATTTGTTACTGAGCCTCCAGTGGACTGAGCAGAAAAAACATCTCCATTCCCGGCCATTTCTGATTCTTCACCAACTGAAACTGCTTGCACACGGACCAAACGACCTCCCGAAACGGATGAGCGGACCCAACTCGCCGTAGCTACAGGTGTAGAGATGGGTTTATAAGGTGTTCGAAGGAAATTTCGAGTAACGGAGAGGGAAAAAGAAATGAGACAGACAATCGCATAAACAAAATTATTCATGTTCAAGTATAAAATAGTTCACTTTAAATCCTTTGTAATATCCGGGAAATGATCTTTTAAATCCCTTTTATTCGGAAAGGGAAAGCCTTTATTCATGCTAACTATTCCCTTGGGAAGCCCTAAAGGACGCAACGTTCAAATTACAATAAACGCCTGCTTTGAGCATATATAAGGTAATGATACCTAACCAAACCCTAACACCTTCTAATGGAATTGAAGGTTTGTATACGGAGTCTTTTCGAAGAAAAGAAATTTGGCACCTAACTCGTCTTTTCAAGAATTTCAAGAAAAATCCCATGATGACTCGTCGCACACATGATGGCAATGCGCATGATCTCTCAGATAGAAAATGCCACTAGAGGACATGTCCCCCCGTGGAAACTTGCTACATGTTGCAATTTGGCAACATGCCCACAAAGTGTGAGGTTTTGGGGAAAGGTATAATGCGAATTTCAAACAATTCATGCCGTCATAATGAAAACGTTGTATCAAAACCAATAGTGGGTAAGGTTTAGTGTGTGCCACCCTACTCAACGCACTAGGGGATAGGTTTGATTTCGGGCGCTCAGCGTAGAGGCGGGCCCACATGGCCGTCGCGTGCCGTGTTGTCCTTTTTAGAGATTTTCTAAATCCAAGTGATGTAGTGTGCGGATGACTATATTCCTTTATTTACAAAAAACGAGATTTTTTTTATATATTTTTTTATTTTGAAAAAAGAAAGGAAAACAAACACCCTCACAACAAGGGATACAGGGAACAACAATCAATTGAGTCACGCTTGATCCAAGGGACTGCCCTCAAACCAGTCTTCTGATGTTCTGTTCAGTGGCCACCCTTTGTCGCGTGACACAGGACATCCAGAGATAAAGGTGTCGCACGACCTAGATGGTCACTGAACCAGCAACTCTGCAATCATCAAATCAGCCCCTGCTCCACTATAGCAAGAACAACACAAAATACTAATGCACAACAAATGACCACAAGCACAAAGGGCTCACAAGTTTCATAATAAACAAGATGTATGAACCACAAATGATTATCAAATAATGTACACAAAATGGATGTATTGGATATTCAATTTAAATGAAAGCTTGACCCACTTAACACTTGAAAAACAGGTTTTCAAGCATATTCCCCAGCGGAGTCGCCACTGAATGTGCGCTCGCCCGAAAATTTGTTTTTCGTGAAAATGAAGGAGTCGCCACGCCGTTTTAAGAGGAAACATTGAAAACCTTTTTTTTAGAGAGAAAACGTGAGTTCGGGGGCCAGGTTACGTGTTGGGAAGAACCGAGAGTTCACCCAACACGCCTCGTCCATAGACGAGTCTTTCAATCAAACATCCAAATAAATCCAAAGTGTGTGCAAATATTGATAATAAACAAAGTGTGGTAAAATGCATCTTATTAATTATGAAACGAGAATTACAGATTGTGAGCCCATTATCTAGGGAGGCCACATCCCTGATACAAATGATCTAAAACAGATTATAAAGGAAAGAGGTCTCTGCAGACATGTCATGTATGTCGCATGACACGTCGCACCAGTGACCATATATGTCGCGTGACACAGGATCACTTGGGGACGAAGGTGTCGCGTGACATACATAAGCCATCTGCAGAAACTTAACAAGATGAACACAGAATCAACAGAAAGCAATACAGATCTAATTGATTAACTAAATTACGAACGAAATACAGAAACAACACCAAATCGACCCCGGGAGTGTGGATATGGGTAGATCCACACACCCTTGGGGTTCATACACCAAGTTCAATCAAATATTCAACAATAGAAGCTCAATTGCACAAATTATTCAAGTTAAACAGAGAGATTGCGGTTGGGATTCAGTAATCCAGATAGCTAGGATCTAATTACTGAATCCAAACAGAAATAGATGCTAGAATTATGAGTAATTAAGCAAGAGAGAGAGAGAGAAGAGATGTTGGAGAATTGTTACCCTTGATGATTCCACGAATCCTGTATCTAGTCAGATACAGAACCCTTCAATTCGTCACTTCTGATCTGGAAGGATTGATGCAAGGGGGTCCAAGTGCTATGGCTTGAGAAAGGGGTTTGGATAGGAAGGAATTGGGTAGGTTGAAGGTAGGAGAGAGAGAGGGTTGTGTTTGGGAGTTTCGTCACGGTGCAAATTTGGCAGAGTGACAGTAGGCTCAAGTTGGGATCCTTTTTCTGAAAGGGGGAGGGTCTTATTTATAGGCTTCATTTGGTGACCTCAGTGTGTCGCACGACCTTACGCGTCCACTTTCCATGCCTCAAGCTGTCGCGTGACACAAGGTGGTCCAACCGCTTTTGACGCCAAAACCAGTTTCTGGAACATTCCGGGAAAATACCCAAAAGGTCCAACAGGTTTTATTCCCAAGAGGTCCTTTGGCATGAATAATGTACCAAAAGGTACTTCCTTCACGGGAAACTCATGAAACGTTTCCGGAAGTCTCGGGATAAGCCGGGAATTTACCAAAACGCCCCTTAATGCAATTTTATTGCATTAAAATGCATCTAAAAAGGTTGCGAATTGGATTGGCATACTTACACTGACCTAAGTCTTCAGTCGAACCTGTTTAAGAACGAGGTTGACTTAGGACTTCAGTCGAGTCTATTTGAGAACGAGACTGACCTAATTCTTCAGTCGAACCTGTTAAATAATGAGGCTGACTTAGGACTTTAGTCGAGTCTGTTTGAGAACGAGACTGGCCCAAGTCTTTAGTCGAACCTGTTAAAGAATGAGGATGACTTAGGACTTTAGTCGAGTCTATTTGAGAATGAGATTAACCTAAGTCTTCATTCGAACTTGCTTAAGAATGAGGTTGACTTAGGCCTTTAGTCGAGTCTGTTTAATGTTTCGAGATAAACTAAGAGTCGGATCTGAAATTGCATCATGTTATAAGTATAACATTGTTTGTGAATAAAACATCTTGTGGGTAAACCCCATTTTATTGAGGAATTAGATAGTTTCATAGAGAGCTCAATCAAAAATAATATTTAATTTGGTGCCTAGCATGCCAAGGATGTTTCATCTCGTCACCCCCGAATGGCCAATCATGTAGGTCCCCTCTGTAACAATTCTAGTGACGATGAAAGGTCCTTCCAAGTTCGAAGATAACTTATTATGTTCAGCTATCCTTCCAGTTACCTTGATCTTCTGTAAGACATTGTCCCCAACATGGAACGACCTATTTCTGACCTTCTTGTCGTGATACCCCTTAGTTTTCTTCTTGTAATTAACCATTCTAAGCTGAGCAGTCACTCGTTTCTCATCCAGTAGGTTTAAGTCGAGCAATATGTTGGAAATTTAGGTTATGATCAAACAAAGCCACCCTTGATGTAGGAATTTGTAGCTCGACATGTACCATGGCTTCTGACCCAAAAGTAAGACCAAATGGGATTTCCCAGTGCGCCCCCGAGTGGTTGTACGGACTGCCCAAAGAGCAAGGGGCAGTTCGTCCAACAATCTGCATGCACGACCAGGTAAGCCCTTGCTTAGTGCCCTCAATACCAACTTGTTGGCCAACTCTGCTTGCCCGTTGCCTTGGAGATAAGCGACTGCCGACTTCCAATGTTTTACTCCCAATCTCTTCATCTCTGCTTCAAAATTTGTTGAAAATTGTAGGCCGTTGTCTAAACAATTGAGTGTGGCATCCTAAAGCGACACCAGATGTAATCATGGATGAAGTTGATGGAGTTTTCCTCTATTATCATTGACAAGGGTTTTTCCTCGATCCACTTGGTGAAGTAGTCAATAGCCACGATCACGTACTTACAATTTCCCTGGGCGGCTGGGAAGGGTCCGATCAAATCTACCCCCACATGTCGATGGTAAGGACGTGGAGGCATCCTGGGTGACCGTATAGGTCGTTCCATTAAAGGTTCATGATTTCTTTAGGAAAAGGATAACCTTGAACCCTATATCTCCGATTATCGCTTAAGAATGAGTATGAAGCCTCTATACGAGCTCGACCATCTTAAAGCGTAGGATTGATGGGCTAAGGACATTCCTTCCTAAAGAACCTCATCTTTGACCCAAAAGAGAGTCATTCTCTCGATCACGCAAGTCCCGAGGGTCCCGAGGTTTAAAATGCGATGATCATAAGTCATAAGATGAGGACGGGATCATAATCCCAAATACATAAATTCCAAGGAATCCCGAGCGACAACCAACAAATGGTTTGTACGTCCGGAAGACAACTTGGGACATTCCCCCCCTTATTTTCAAACACATGCACACAAAGAAAGCACGCAAGCAAACATGATTAATGAAATCTAGGGAGACTTGCTCCGGCAAGGCACTTTGGGTGAACGCCAAACGTTCTTCCCAAGGGGTAACTTAACCTCCGAACCCATAAAACCTTTTTTTCAAAGTTTTGAGGTAATCAAAATGGCGTGGCGACTCCGTTTTTCAAATAACTCGGATGTCTTCAAACTCGCGTGAATTCCAATAAACAAAAGAATTTGGGCACACATTCACACCTAGGTGACCTCCCTTTCCTCCTCAGCTTTGTTAACCTCCATAAGCTCTTGAACAATAGAATTGAATTCTTGGGTCGACAGCTGGAGCGACCTAAGGCCCAAGCCCATCCTCTACGTCCTGCTTTGCAATAACAACTAGGTCGTTGGAGTTATAGGGGATTAGGGAGTAGCCAGTGTGTGCAAGGTCATCATAGCGATCTTCAAAAGCCTATTGGGCCAATTTGTCAGCACTCAAATTGACCGTCGGATCCACTATAGCCCGACGAGCCATGTGTTGATGCCCTACATCATAGAAGTCCCGAGCTCGAGACACAATGATTTGTAGCACTCATCACTGGATTTAAATCACTCAATGACAACTCTCTCCCTAGCTTGGGCCTCCTCCTCCCATTTGCCCTGGCAGACTTATGATCCTCATCAAGCTTAAGAAATCTATTGTTGTGATCTTGGACCAACTGGGACAGTTGCTCAACCTGTCCCTCCAACTCAGCTTTACCCTGCTTGGTTTGGGCGACCTCATTCTCCAAGGCAGCTTTGGTTGGAGCTCAAGAGTTGACCTGTTCTTGCAGAGGAGCAAGCTAATCCTTAGTTGCCTTCAAATCAAGATAAGCCTCATCCCTCTCCTTCTCGGCGCTGAAGTGGTCCGTCTGAAGTGCTGAACACTGGGAGTCGAGCTCGTGCAGCTTCTTTTTTAGCTCATCAGCTTCTTGGCCTTCATATTGTAGTTTATAGGGGCAATCTTCTCCTTTTCCAGAGCAGCCCTCCAACCACACTTGGCCTGCTCGACCATAGCTAGAGTACAAATAAAGTTAAGTCGATCAAAATAAAGAACTGGAAGGGAAGGAAAGAGTACTGAGAAAAGGGCATAGTGTTACCTCGGAAGCAATCAGACCCGAGCGGTCACTGAACTCTTCAGGGGTGAGTCCCCCCTCATCAAAGGTGGCGAGCATGTCCCTGTCGTCTGCCCGCCTGCCTTATAATAACCTGACCCAGTCCCATATCGGGATAATGGTGGCACAAGGATATTATCCCTGAGAGGGGAGGAACATCACTTAGCATCTCCACCAAGGTTTATACCTCCTCGGCATTCCATGTGGGGGGGATCTTAAGTAGCGGGAGGGCTGGAGATAGAGTCCGCCGTCGTTGTGGTACCATCTTTATCAGTAACCACTTCAACCCGAGACCTTTTCCTAGTCCGGTTAAGGCTTAGGGTACCCTCATTATCATCCTGCCCCTCTAGCTTGAGCTCCAAATCAACAACATTAACTGGGCGCTCTTGGTCGTCGGCTCAAACGGCAAGTAAGAGAACGATCTCTGCTCAACCTGTATACTCGGATCCCCTTCCGACCTAGGGGCCTCCAGTTGTACCTCTGGATCAATAGGTTGGACGGGCAGTCCCGTCAATAAGCACCATACCTACTCCTTCTATTGGGAGCAGGTTGTTCCTAGCGATGACCTTGCCTTCCCTACTAGTCCGAGCGTTGGCTCGACCGTGGTCCTTGTGGCTTCTCCTGCGATCACCCAAGTCAACAATTTCTCCATATGTGATTCTTGAGGTGGGGTAAGAATTGCACATACAAAAATAACTATATCAAAATAAAGAGGACGAGCAAAAACTTAAGAAAAAAGAAAAACAAAAGGGGGAAAGTACTTAACCGCCATAGTGGAAAAAGTTTTTTGAATTGCCTAGGGTTCTTTTATAGAAGTGGCACTGGGTTTCAAACCTCTCCCTCTCATGGATGACCCAGTCTAGATACCTAAGGCTTTTTATTATTGGGACAAAAGGGGATACACCTCCGTCACCACCCATCATCATCCCAACTTAGATATAATAATCCTTGCTGGACTCCAAGGTAGCCCAACTAACAGTGCTCTTGCGAGCAACAACTGTCAATCTGCGAATTAGCTCATCGCTCCGCTCTAGGACCCAATACTCGTCTTCCTTCATGGGCTCAGAATCCTCCTCTGGCAAAGGGAACTCCCAGCCTTTCCTACTCTCCACAAAAATCAGGTGGATGTTCCAACCCGAGACCTTGTCGAGCGAATTGGAGAAGAGTTTGGGGGCCTTAGCATTGGTAGGAGTGCTAATCCCCCAGGCCGTGTCATTGATGACCACTTTAAAAAATCTCCTAAAACCGTTCATACGTGGCTTGTATCCTACAAACCTGCACACCATAGCAAATGCCACCAGCTCCCTAACTGCATTGACACCAAGCTGCATTGGGACATCAGTCATACACTCCAAGAACTCACAGATAAAGGGATCTAAGGGGAGTCTCAATCCTACCTCAAATTGGCCGTAGTAGAAGGCCACACTAGTTGAACTAAGAGCCCAATGCCACCAAGATTGGGCTTTCCTCTGCCTTTCAGTGTAGTGGGTAAGCTGGAAGTCTGCTCACGGCACCTTGAAGTGCTCATGTAGGATTCTAATACAGGACTCCGATGATTTCTTACCGACCTGGGGTCTGGGGGCCATGTAATCCCTTTCATTTCGGTCGGCAACCACTTTGGAACAGAACTTGTCCATAATCCTTCCAGAGGAGGAGTTCGACATCTTACTCTGAGTGCTCCCAACTTGCTGATCGGTGGCTGCCTTTTCTACAGAAGACAAATAAATAGGGGAATCAGTACTAGATGAAGAGGGTCCGAACTATCTAAAGACGACCTAGATTCCTTTAGGAAAGCAAGCCTAAGACGAGGAAACAGTGGTTTATTCGACTTGATGTAAAAAATGATTAAGTGGTATATAAGTTTGTTAAAGAGACAAAATCAGATAACCCGTGGGTCATCAGTAGCCAGATCCCCCATACTCTCACCCTCAGGAAACCCAATCTCACCAAAAAATAAACTCAATCGTTTTAATATGGTGACACACTCTTCTAAGGTTAACTCTCTCCATGGTCCCTCTAACCTCTTATAAATCCTAAGGTTTACACAATTATATCCATACCTAACCCCTATCTCGAAGCCCAAGGTTCTAGCAATGGCAGAAAAGAGGAAAAACTTTAAAATCAAACCCAGAAAATTGAAATCGAAGAATACATGATGCTTTCTAGGGGGGAAAAAGAACTGTAACGCCGGAAAAGAGCTTGCTAAACACCAGAGATGATTTCCTTGATTTTACTCATGCTAGGTTTTTAAGAGTTTGAAGATGGTAATGTTTTGAAATGATTAATATTTTCCTTTTATACCTCCTTTTTCCTTACCTGAATTGGAAAGGTTTGGATAACAGTTGGATTATTGTCAAATTATGGGCCAAATTAAAATCACATGTCAGTTCCCAAGACGAATGTACAATCGACAGAATCTGTATCATTAAGTGTGAAAATTATGGTGTATTGAATTCAGCTCACCCAACCGCCAAAAGTCAAACGTCGAGAAGCGACCTACATCCTACAAGTCTAGATGTAAACGTCATGACCAATTTGCACCAAATATTTATCATAACTTGCTACTCGACAAGCCGAGCTAGAAAGTTGGGGGCCATTGAACGAAAAAAAAAGTGATGGGCCAGACCCAACGGGCTAGCCCTATGTCTAACAGGCCCAAAGGCCCATCAAGCGTGAAGGGCCCA
>JAFEMH010003415.1:157500-267327 GCA_022495995.1 Adenophora triphylla var. japonica
GTATTTATAGGTTGGCCAGGGTACAATCTCATCTGCGTGGATGAGTTTGAGGCTACAATCTTATCCACGCGGATAGGATCATCAGCGTGCCTGGTTTTGCAGAAAGTTGTTTTGGTTACTTCTCCCTTGGTCAATATTCCTTTTTTCTTGGAAATGATACATTCCCGCGAGGTCCTAGGCTTTTTTCTTATTCCTAAGAGGTCCTTCCTCATTCAAATTGTCTAAATAATGTCTGAAATGCCCCTAAATGATTATAAATCATTAAATTGAGCTGACAGAACACTAACGACCCAGATTGGGGCACTTACAGTAGCCCCTCGGCGACGGTACTTCCAGGGGAACTGGGGTCGTCGACAAAAGTGAGAATCCCAATCTGGCAAGCTTTTACCTAGATGGGTGAGGAGGTGACCGAGGCGGTCGGATGGCTGGAACCTTTTAAAGGATTCCTATGTATCCTAGATAGGAATCAAGCCGGTCGTAGTTCAAATCTTGCGGGGGAAAGGAGTGACCAAGGTGGTCAGAAGAATGGACCTCCCTATCGCATTTTTCGTTGCCGAAGATGGACTCGACTAACGAGGGTGTTGCCGAAGATAGACTCGACTAACGATGGTGCTGTCGAGGATAGACTCGACTAACTAGGGTGTTTCCGAATATAGACTCGACAAACGAGGGTGTTGCCGAAGATAGACTCGACTAACGGAGGTGTTGCCGAAGATGGACTCGACTAACAAAGGTATTGCCGAAGATAGACTCGACTAACGAAGGTGTTGCCAAAGATGGACTCGACTAATAAAGGTGTTGCCGAAGATAGACTCGACTAACGAAGGGTTTTGCCGAAGATAAACTCGACTAACGAGGGTGTACTTTATCACCGCAGACTTGCTTTGTTGCTTAACTGGGGAAAATTTAGGCTTACGATGACTGCCGGGGAAAAGAATTCGGCCATACGATGACGGCCGAGATTTATCTGCTGGTAATGGAGAAAGTTTATTTGGTTCATTATATGTTTACATGTTTATTATATTGAAATGCGTCCCTAGTTATTGAGAATAACTCGTATAAGTTGGTAATGGATAATCATGGAGATGATTATATGCGTGGATATGCACATTACACTTATGGATACTTGCTAGAGAACAAGTATTGGACTTGACCTACTTATGAGATTTATGACATGGTCTGTTGTCATGATTAAATCTCATGATAGTCGTGTTATTGAATCCTTTGTACCTGAGATTATCATCGTCTTCCACATGGTGAAGATCGTGTTTGATATAGTCTAACACTATCTTTAATTGGATAGAAATAAGGGCTATGTTAGCACGATTTGATTCATGTAGGGAAGAATGATAAGTCAAGAAGGGATTTGTCCCTCTTATGAAGAGAGATGTTTGCTTGGACCCCTCGATGAATAGTGTTGATGAAATGTATGGCCATACTCAAGAGATTTGATAGAGATCAAATACACTTGGATTATCAACATAATCGGAATTGAGAAAGCATTGAACGGAATGAGTTGACATAGACCATGACTCATGTTCAATTGGACATCGTGGACAATGGGATTATGACATTGGATCTATCGAGGAATCAAGCTTTGATGTTATATTAATTGGATGGACATAATGGTTTGCTAGAAACCACTTATATCTTGTGAGGTTGATGTTTCGACTCACTACCAACATAAATATAATTCCTATTTGGGTCACACACAAAGAGCGAATTTGATTCTGGCTGAAAGTTGGAATTGGAGTGCTAGCTAGTTGTGTCGTGCGACACAACTTGCCACTGGCATGGTTCATCGCGCGATAAACATGGCCTGGCACGACTCGTGACCACTGGCACGACTCGTGATCATGACTCGTGAAAAAGGGGACGACTCATGACAAAATCCAGTACGACTGTAATTCTGGTCACGAATCGTGGTACGACTGATTTTAGGCTTGGGCACGACTCGTGCTCTTAGGCACGACTCGTGCCAGCGCCCTGAACTCGTCCGTACATGTTATCCTTGACGGGAAAGGTTTTTCAATAATCGGGAGGATCAAATTACTCCAAGTAAATTCCATATTATTAGCCATTGATCGGGTTTATGAAAGATCAAAATAGAGATCTAGATAATGAATCAAAGATCAAATTACTCCAAGTAAATTCCATATTATTAGCCATTGATTATTGAAAGGTGTTTCAATAATCGGGAGGATCATCTAGCAATCCAACAAGAAGGTGTTCTTGGTTCGTTCGCGTGTGGATCACCATTAGAGGGAGGTTACTTTATCTCCTAAAGCTTGAAGACCTCCATTGTTGATTTCATCACCAAGGTAGAACAAGGAAGAAGAAGATCCAAGTTTCATCAACGGTTCAAAGATTCGAAGGTTGTTCATCGATTCAAATAAGATTTGAATCCTAGATCCGTTTTGAAAGATCAACATAATCGCATTAAGGTACGTAAATTCTATTTCATGATTTTAACTATTCATGTTAGACGGATATAAGGGCTAGGGTTTTATTGTTATTTCTAAGTCTTCCGTTGCGCTTGTAACCCCAAAACCCAACACTTATGATGACGGCCGATAAGGGATTCAGGCTTACGATGACAACCGAAAATGGATTCGGGCTTACGATGACGGCCGAGAAGGGATTCGGGCTTACGATGACGGTCGAGAAGGAATTCGGGCTTACGATGATGACCAAGAAGGGATTTGGTTACGATGACGACCAAAGTTAAAAATGCAGAAGGAAATGGACTTTCGTTAAGTTAATCGGGTTTACTTTAGAGGCCAAAGTTAAAAATGCGGAAGGAAATGGACTTCCGTTAAGAAAATCGGGCTTACTTTGGAGGCCAAAGTTAAAAATGCGGGAGGGAATGGACTTCCGTATAGAAAATCGGGCTTACTTTGGAGGCCGAAGTTAAAAATGCCGATGGGAATGGACTTCCGTTAAGAAAATCGGGCTTACTTTGGAGGCCGAAGTTAAAAATGCGGAAGGAAATGGACTCCGTTAAGAAAATCGGGCTTACTTTGAAGGCCGAAGTTAAAAATGCGGAAGGAAATGGACTTTCGTTGAGAAAATCGGGCTTACTTTGGAGGCCGAAGTTGAAAATGCGGAAGGAAATGGACTTCCGTTAAGAAAATCGGGCTTACTTTGGAGGCCGAAGTTGAAAATGCGGAAGGAAATGGACTTCCGTTGAGAAAATTGGGCTTACTTTGGAGGCCGAAGTTGAAAATGCGGAAGGGAATGGACTTCCGTTAAGTAAATCGGGCTTACGTTGGAGGCCGAGTTGAAAATGCGGAAGGGAATGAACTTCCGTTAAGAAAATTGGGCTTACTTTGGAGGCCGAAGTTGAAAATGCGAAAGGGAATGGACTTCCGTTAAGAAAATCGGGCTTACTTTGGAGGCCGACGTTGGAAATGCGGAAGGGAATGGACTTCAGTTAAGAAAATTAGGCTTACTTTGGAGGCCGAAGTTGAAAATGCGGAAGGGAATGGACTTCCGTTACGAAAATCGGGCTTACTTTGGAGGCCGAAGTTGAAAATGCGGAAGGGAACGGACTTCTGTTAAGAAAATCGGGCTTACTTTGGAGGCGAAGTTGAAAATACGAAAGGGAATGGACTTCCGTTAAGAAAATCGAGCTTACTTTAGAGGCCGAAGTTAAAAATGCGGAAGGAAATAGGCTTCCGTTAAGAAAATCGGGCTTACTTTGGAGGCCGAAGTTAAAAATACGAAAGGGAATGGACTTTCGTTAAGAAAATCGGGCTTACTTTGGAAACCGAAGTTGAAAATACGGATGGGAATGGACTTCCATTAAGTTCCATTGAAGAAGTTAAGTTTCTGTTAGACTGGGGATCTGGGTGCAGAGAGCTAGGAATTAAAAGGGCAAAATAGGGTTTTTACCCTACGATTTTATCCGCGCAGACAAGATCAGCATGGTGACGGGTTCCAAGATCAGAACAGACGTTGTTGTCTTCTTCATTGTTTTCAAACAGCATTGTCGAGAGCAAGAGAGAGAAAAGAGGGAAAAACCTCCATTGTTGTCTAAATTCTCCGCTGAAACCTTTGAATTCGAGGCCATGGAGCAAGGGGAAGGAGCTAATTTAGGCCGACACGGTAGGGTGAGTAGAGCGGCTGCCGATAGGCGGCTTAAGTTGGTGAGGATGAATCGCCATTACACGCTCTCACAATCGGTAAATGATGAAGTTTACCCTTATATGTGGCAACATTGGTCCACGGATGACGACCTTCGCATGGTATGACACTCTATTTTGTTGATTTGGTTGATTTTTGCTCAAAAATTGGTTCATGCTAGAGTTAGGGCTTAAATGTCAAAATTTGGGGCTTTTGTTGATTTTGCCCTTGTAATGTGAAATTGACAATGCATGGGTTTAATTGAAAGTATGGGTTGTATGAATATGCAAATTGTTTGTAAAAAACATGAGTAATTTGCATAAAGTGAAAATAAAGTGGGTACAAATTTACCGAATTTGGGACGGACTCTTGCATGTGAGATTTTTGTGATGGAAACTTGTTTTTGTGAATGCATGTATGATAACACAATGACTGAACGTGAGAAAGAATACATGCATGCTAGATTTATGAAAATAAAGTGCATGGAGAAAAATGTGTCCAAAAATGGGACGGAGTTTGTTTTCTCTTTTCTGTTTGTGTTCGTGCTATGTTTGCAAAGTAGTATGCAATTTTATTGACATACTTGTGTTGTGTTTACCTGCAGGGGAGAGCGAATGTCATTTAGAACAAGTTGGACAACCTGAAGACTCGGGGCTCTGTGGAGGCAGTTGTTAAGCTCTCGGGGCTCTGTGGAGGCAGTTGTTAAGCTTTGGGATGCTTTGCCAACATCCGGTAGGGAGGGTTACAGGAGTCTTCGACAGCTTGTGGTTGTGAATGTACGCTCGCCGAAATTTTATGGAAAAAATCCGTTTTGGGAGTTGCCATGCCATGTTTTAAGGTACACTTTGAAAAACCTTTGAAAGAGAAAAGGGTTCGGGGGGAAGAACCGAGAGTTCACCCAACACGCCTCGTCCATAGACGAGTCTTTCTAATTAAACATCCAAACATATTCAAAGTGTGTGCAAACAATAATGACAAAGAAGAGTGGTAAAATGAATTTTATTGATTGAGAAGAGATTCTTACAACTTGTGAGCCATTTGATTAGGGAGGCCACATCCCAATTACAAAGATCAAAACAGATTACAATTGGAAAAGGACCTCTGCAAACAGACAAGATGTGTCGTGTGACACATAACATGCCTGGCTAGATGTGTCGTGTGACACAGGATCTATCCAGACATATTGTGTCGTGTGACACAGGATGTCCATCTGCAGAGATCTCACAAATGAACACAGAAGAACCATAAACCAATACAGATTCAATTTTACAATCAATTCATCTTCGGAAATGAACAATTCAATTATAATTCAACCAAGGGGGTGTGGATATGGGGAGATCCACACTCCCTTGGGAATCAAACACCAATTCCAACAAGGATCAACTCATAAGCATGCAATTATACAAAATCAAATGATTAAACAGAGATATTGCGATTGGATTTAAGTAAGTAAGACAGATGGAGTCGAATTATTGAAATCAGATGAGAATATGATGATTGAATTATGGAAATGACAAAATAAGAGAGAGAGAGAGAGGGAATTGGTGAGTTACCCTTGTAGTGTCCACGAATTCTATACCAAGTTTGGTATAGAACCCTTCAATAAGTTGCTTCTGAGATGGATTGAGCTGAGGAGGAGTGGTGGATGGAGGATTCAAATGATAATGGGTGAATTGAAGTGGATTGGAGGTAATTGAGGGAGGATTGGAGGGATTTTTGGGTAGGAGAGAGAGAGGAGTGTGTTTGCAGTGTGTGTGTTACGTCTCTAATTTGGCAGAGTAACAGTAGGCCAAAGAGGGATCCAAATATGAAAGGGGGAGGGTCTTATTTATAGGCTGCTGATGATGGGCACAATGTGTCGTACGACTTCCTGCGACCACTTTCCATGGATCGAGTTCTCGCGTGACACAACATGTCACTAACCGTTTCTGGCGCCAAAACCTGGTTCTGGAACATTCCAGGTTAATACCCAAAAGGTCCAAAACTGGTTTATTCCTTGTAGGTCCTTTTGCATGAGCAAAGTAATGAAAAGTACTTCCTTCGCAAGAAACTTATGAAATGTTTTAGGAAGTCTCGGAATGGACCGGGAATTTACCAAGATGCCCCCTAATGCAATTTTATCATATTAAAATGCATCTAAAAAGGGGCGCGAATTGGATTGGTGTACTTACAGGTTGCCTCTAACCTGTACGGTTTTGTTGAGTGTTTGAGGGGGTTAGTGGGGTTGCATAAGAGCAAGGGGCTCTATCTGGCTTTGATTGAGCATTGGTGGGATGTTACCCATTAGTTTCACTTCTTTTGGGGGGAGGCTACCGTGATCCCCACTGACTACGCTGCCATTACCGGCTTGTCCTTCAAGGGGCTCAGCTTAGAGTGGCATGACGGGTATACTGACAGGGAGCTCATGGATCTATTGGGGATCGTTCCCGAGCTGAGGAAAGGGATGGGCATGGAGTATGCCATGGTGGTTAGGAAGCTGACCGAGAGCATAGCTCGGTATGAGAGAGGGGATCAGACCATCTCCGCTGAGCAGATTGACCGCTGCTTCTTGTGGTTTGCCCTTTCCAGCACCTTATTTGGGCATGCCAAGGGCACAGCTGTGTTCGCTTTGCTGGGGTCTTTGGCGGACATTGATAGGATCGATGAGTTTGCCTGGGGTCGGTTTGAGGTTGATCAACTGGGCGGTGCCGAGCACTGGACGGATCGGAGGTGTATCATGTGGTGCCTCACCTGCGATGTTTATTATTTGGGGGAGAGGGTGAGTGGGCAGCACGGTTTAGGGATGGCTCTTTTGGCACCGGTTGAGCCTCCGGAGGACATGTTGTATCCCCGGGAAGGGATGACGAGCTGACAATGGTTTAGGGCTGGGCGGCCTGCCTTGGAGTATGTCACTAATGAGCCTTATCTGGCGTTTGTGAGATGCAGGCTGAGGACGCCTCAGGTGCAGGCGAGTGGGGGAATCTCGTTCGTCAGGCTCCATCTGCAGAGATCTCACAAATGAACACAGAAGAACCAGAAACCAATACAGATTCAATTATACAATCAATTCATCTTCGGAAATGAACAATTCAACAATAATTCAACCAAGGGGGTGTGGATATGGGGAGATCCACACTCCCTTGGGAATCAAACACCAATTCCAACAAGGATCAACTCATTAGCATGCAATTATACAAATCAAATGATTAAACAGAGAGATTGCGATTGGATTTCAGTAAGTAAGATAGATGGAGTCGAATTACTGAAATCAGATGAGAATATGATGATTGAATTACGGAAATGACAAAATAAGCTGCTTCTGAGATGGATTGAGCTGAGGAGGAGTGGTGGATGGAGGATCCAAATGATAATGGGTGAATTGAAGTGGATTGGAGGTAATCGAGGGAGGATTAGAGGGATTTTTGGGTAGGAGAGAGAGAGGGCTGTGTGTTTGTAGTGTGTATGTTACGTCTCTAATTTGGTAGAGTAATAGTAGGCCAAAGAGGGATCCAAATATGAGAGGGGGAGGGTCTTATTTATAGGATGCTGATGATGGGCACAATGTGTCATACGACTTCCTGCGACCACTTTCCATGGATCGAGTTCTCGCGTGACACAACATGTCACTAACCGTTTCTGGCGCCAAAACCTGGTTCTGGAACATTCCAGGTTAATACCCAAAAGGTCCAAAACTGGTTTATTCCTTGTAGGTCCTTTTGCATGAGCAAAGTAATGAAAAGTACTTCCTTCGCAAGAAACTTATGAAATGTTTTAGGAAGTCTCGAATGGACCGAATTTACTAAGATGCCCCCTAATGCAATTTTATCATATTAAAATGCATCTAAAAAGGGGCGCGAATTGGATTGGTGTACTTACAGTTTGCCTCTAACCTGTACGGTTTTGTTGAGTGTTTGAGGGGGTTAGTGGGGTTGCATAAGAGCAAGGGGCTCTATCTGGCTTTGATTGAGCATTGGTGGGATGTTACCCATTAGTTTCACTTCTTTTGGGGGAGGCTACCGTGATCCCCACCGACTACGCCGCCATTACGGCTTGTCCTTCAAGGGCTCGGCTTAGAGTGGCATGACGGTATATCGACAGGAGCTCATGGATCTATTGGGGATCGTTCCGAGCCGAGGAAAGGGATGGGCATGGAGTATGCCATGGTGGTTAGGAAGCCGACCGAGAGCATAGCTCTATGAGAGAGGATCAGACCATCTCCGCTGAGCAGATTGACCGCTGCTTCTTGTGGTTTGCCCTTTCCAACACCTTATTTGGGCATGCCAAGGGCACAGCTGTGTTCGCTTTGCTGGGGTCTTTGGCGGACATTGATAGGATCGATGAGTTTGCCTGGGTCGGTTTGAGGTTGATCAACCGGGCGGTGCCGAGCACCTGGACTGATCGGAGGTGTATCATGTGGTGCCTCACCTGCGACGTTTATTATTTGGGGGAGAGGGTGATTGGGCAACACGGTTTAGGGATGGCCCCATTGGCACCGGTTGAGCCTCCGGAGGACATGTTGTTCCCCGGGAAGGGACGATGAGCTGGCAATGGTTTAGGGCTGGGCGGCCTGCCTTGGAGTATGTCACTAATGAGCCTTATCTTGCGTTTGTGAGACGCATGCTAAGGATGCCTCGAGTGTGCAGGCGAGTGGGGAATCTCGCTCGTCAGGCTCCATCCTGCAGAGATCTCACAAATGAACACAGTAAGAACCAGAAACCAATACAGATTCAATTATACAATCAATTCATCTTCTAAATGAACAATTCAACAATAATTCAACCAAGGGGTGTGGATATGGGGAGATCCACACTCCCTTGGGAATCAAACACCAATTCCAACAAGGATCAACTCATTAGCATGCAATTATACAAATCAAATGATTAAACAGAGAGATTGCGATTGGATTTCAAGAAGTAAGATAGATGGAGTCGAATTGCGAAATCGATGAGAATATGATGATTGAATTACGGAAATGACAAAATAAGCCGCTTCGAGATGGATTGAGCCGAGGAGGAGTGGTGGATGGAGGATCCAAATGATAATGGGTGAATTGAAGTGGATTGGAGGTAATCGAGGGAGGATTAGAGGGATTTTTGGGTAGGAGAGAGAGAGGGCTGTGTGTTTGTAGTGTGTATGTTACGTCTCTAATTTGGTAGAGTAATAGTAGGCCAAAGAGGGATCCAAATATGAGAGGGGGAGGGTCTTATTTATAGGATGCTGATGATGGGCACAATGTGTCATACGACTTCCTGCGACCACTTTCCATGGATCGAGTTCTCGCGTGACACAACATGTCACTAACCGTTTCGGCGCCAAAACCCGGTTCTCGGAACATTCCAGGTTAATACCCAAAAGGTCCAAAACTGGTTTATTCCTTGTAGGTCCTTTTGCATGAGCAAAGTAATGAAAAGTACTTCCTTCGCAAGAAACTTATGAAATGTTTTAGGAAGTCTCGGAATGGACCGGGAATTTACCAAGATGCCCCCTAATGCAATTTTATAATATTAAAATGCATCTAAAAAGGGGCGCGAATTGGATTGGTGTACTTACAGGTTGCCTCTAACCTGTACGGTTTTGTTGAGTGTTTGAGGGGGTTAGTGGGGTTGCATAAGAGCAAGGGGCTCTATCTGGCTTTGATTGGGCATTGGTGGGATGTTACCCATTAGTTTCACTTCTTTTGGGGGGAGGCTACCGTGATCCCCATCGACTACGCCGCCATTACGGCTTGTCCTTCAAGGGGCTCAGCCTAGAGTGGCATGACGGGTATGCGACGAGGGAGCTCATGGATCTATTGGGGATCGTTCCCGAGCTGAGGAAAGGGATGGGCATGGAGTATGCCATGGTGGTTAGGAAGCTGACCGAGAGCATAGCTCGGTATGAGAGAGGGGATCAGACCATCTCCGCTGAGCAGATTGACCGCTGCTTCTTGTGGTTTGCCCTTTCCAACACCTTATTTGGGCATGCCAAGGGCACAAACTCGTGTTCGCTTTGCTGGGGTCTTTGGCGGACATTGATAGGATCGATGAGTTTGCCTGGGGTCGGTTTGAGGTTGATCAACTGGGCGGTGCCGAGCACTGGACGGATCGGAGGTGTATCATGTGGTGCCTCACCTGCGATGTTTATTATTTGGGGGAGAGGGTGAGTGGGCAGCACGGTTTAGGGATGGCTCTTTTGGCACCGGTTGAGCCTCCGGAGGACATGTTGTATCCCCGGGAAGGGATGACGAGCTGACAATGGTTTAGGGCCGGCGGCTGCCTTGGAGTATGTCACTAATGAGCCTTATCTCGGCGTTTGTGAGATGCAGCCGAGGACGCCTCGGGTGAGCGAGTGGGGAATCTCGTTCGTCAGGCTCCATCTGCAGAGATCTCACAAATGAACACAGAAGAACCAGAAACCAATACAGATTCAATTATACAATCAATTCATCTTCGGAAATGAACAATTCAACAATAATTCAACCAAGGGGGTGTGGATATGGGGAGATCCACACTCCCTTGGGAATCAAACACCAATTCCAACAAGGATCAACTCATTAGCATGCAATTATACAAATCAAATGATTAAACAGAGAGATTGCGATTGGATTTCAGTAAGTAAGATAGATGGAGTCGAATTACTGAAATCAGATGAGAATATGATGATTGAATTACGGAAATGACAAAATAAGCTGCTTCTGAGATGGATTGAGCTGAGGAGGAGTGGTGGATGGAGGATCCAAATGATAATGGGTGAATTGAAGTGGATTGGAGGTAATCGAGGGAGGATTAGAGGGATTTTTGGGTAGGAGAGAGAGAGGGCTGTGTGTTTGTAGTGTGTATGTTACGTCTCTAATTTGGTAGAGTAATAGTAGGCCAAAGAGGGATCCAAATATGAGAGGGGGAGGGTCTTATTTATAGGATGCTGATGATGGGCACAATGTGTCATACGACTTCCTGCGACCACTTTCCATGGATCGAGTTCTCGCGTGACACAACATGTCACTAACCGTTTCTGGCGCCAAAACCTGGTTCTGGAACATTCCAGGTTAATACCCAAAAGGTCCAAAACTGGTTTATTCCTTGTAGGTCCTTTTGTATGAGCAAAGTAATGAAAAGTACTTCCTTCGCAAGAAACTTATGAAATGTTTTCGGAAGTCTCGGAATGGACCGGGAATTTACCAAGACGCCCCCTAATGCAATTTTATCATATTAAAATGCATCTAAAAAGGGGCACGAATTGGATTGGTGTACTTACAGGTTGCCTCTAACCTGTACAGTTTTGTTGAATGTTTGAGGGGGTTAGTGGGGTTGCATAAGAGCAAGGGGCTCTATCTGGCTTTGATTGAGCATTGGTGGGATGTTACCCACAAGTTTCACTTCTTTTGGGGGGAGGCTATCGTGACCCCCACTGACTACGCTGCCATTACCGGCTTGTCCTTCAAGGGCTCAGCTTAGAGTGGCATGACGGGTATAGTGACAGGGAGCTCATGGATCTATTGGGGATCGTTCCCGAGCTGAGGAAAGGGATGGGCATGGAGTATGCCATGGTGGTTGGGAAGCTGACCAAGAGCATAGCTCGGTATGAGAAAGGGGATCAGACCATCTCCGCTGAGCAGATTGACTGCTGCTTCTTGTGGTTTGCCCTTTCCAGCACCATATTTGGACATGCCGAGGGCACAGCTGTGTTTGCTTTACTGGGGTCTTTGGCGGACATTGATAGGATCGATAAGTTTGCCTGGGGTCGGTTTGAGGTTGATCAACTGGGCGGTGCCGGGCGCTGGACGGATCGGAGGTGTATCATGCGGGGCCTCACCTGCGATGTTTATTATTTGGGGGAGAGGGTGAGTGGGCAGCACGGTTTAGGGATGGCTCCTTTGGCACCGGTTGAGCCTCCGGAGGACATGTTGTATCCCCGGGAAGGGACGACGAGCTGACAATGTTTTAGGGCTGGCCGACCTGCCTTGGGGTATGTCACTAATGAGCCTTATCTGGCATTTGTGAGATGCAGGCTGAGGACGCCTCAGGTGCTGGCGAGGGGGGAATCTCGTTCGTCAGGCTCCATCTGCAAAGATCTCACAAATGAACACAGAAGAACCAGAAACCAATACAGATTCAATTATACAATCAATACATCTTCGAAAATGAACAATTCAACAATAATTCAACCAAGGGGGTGTGGATATGGGGAGATCCACACTCCCTTGGGAATCAAACACCAATTCCAACAAGGATCAACTCATTAGCATGCAATTATACAAATCAAATGATTAAACAGAGAGATTGCGATTGGATTTCAGTAAGTAAGATAGATGGAGTCGAATTACTGAAATCAGATGAGAATATGATGATTGAATTATGGAAATGACAAAATAAGCTGCTTCTGAGATGGATTGAGCTGAGGAGGAGTGGTGGATGGAGGATCCAAAAGATAATGGGTGAATTGAAGTGGATTGGAGGTAATTGAGGGAGGATTGGAGGGATTTTTGGGTAGGAGAGAGAGAGGTGTGTGTTTGCAGTGTGTGTGTTACGTCTCTAATTTGGCAGAGTAACAGTAGGCCAAGGAGGGATCCAAATATGAGAGGGGGAGGGTCTTATTTATAGGCTATTGATGATGGGCACAATGTGTCGTACAACTTCCTGCGACCACTTTCCATGGATCGAGTTGTCGCGTGACACAACATGTCACTAACCGTTTCTGGCGCCAAAACCTGGTTCTGGAACATTCCAGGTTAATACCCAAAAGGTCCAATAATGGTTTATTCCTTGTAGGTCCTTTTGCATGAGCAAAGTAATGAAAAGTACTTCCTTCGCAAGAAACTTATGAAATGTTTCCGGAAGTCTCGGAATGGACCGGGAATTTACCAAGACGCCCCCTAATGCAATTTTATCATATTAAAATGCATCTAAAAAGGGGCGCGAATTGGATTGGCGTACTTACAGAGCCCCTCGGCAACGTCACTTATGGAAGAAGTGAGTTTATCGATAAGAAAAGACCCAATCCCAATGAGCGGTTGGGAAAATGGCGGATGGCTGGACAATGATCGGTGAGATCGGATGGCTGGACCTTTGGAGAAAGGATTCCTATGTATCCCTTAGAGGGAATCAAGCCGGTCATAGTTCAGACTATTTGGAGGTGTCTGACCTATATGAGACTGTTAGGAGGCATCTGAACCCGATGAAAGACTGTTAGGAGGCGTCTGAACCTGGTGGAAAGCTGTTAGGAGGCGTCTAAACCCGTTGGAAGACTGTTTGGAGGCGTCTGAACCCGATGAAAGTCTGTTTGGAGGCATCTGAACCCGATGGAGGACTGTTTGGAGGCATCTGAACCCGATGGAAGACTATTGGGAGGCGTCTGAACCCTGTGGAAGACTGTTTGGAGGCGTCTGAACCCGATGAAATACTGTTTGGAGGTGTCTGAACCCGATGGAAGACTGTTAGGAGGCGTCTGAACCCGGTGAAAGAATGTTTTGAGGCATCTGAACCCGGTGAAAGACTGTTTGGAGGCATCTGAACCCATTGAAAGACTGTTAGGAGGCGTCTGAACCCGGTGGAAGACTGTTTGGAGGCGTCTGAACCCAGTGAAAGACTGTTTGGAGGCATCTGAACCCGATAGAAGACTGTTAGGAGGCGTCTGAACCTGATGGAAGACTGTTTGGAGGCGTCTGGACCCAGTTGTGCCAGATGAACTGAAGGAAATGAGTTTTCGAGAATACCAGACATGATGATTTGAAAATTCAAATGAGATATGACTTCATACCTGTGCTGTGCTTACCTGTAGCTGTCGGAGGGACTGATGCTATGGCTGATGATCGCGGGGAGTTGTAGCTGCCGGAGGGTCTTAACATACAACTGCTGATGATTGTGGATGTCGGAGGGTCTTATACCACTGTTGACTAATGAAGAATGGTAGATGCTAAGGGACTTATGCTACTGTTTGTTGATGAAGAATTACTTGTTTGTCGTGCGAGGGAC
Source organism: Adenophora triphylla var. japonica (assembly GCA_022495995.1). Classification (NCBI taxonomy): domain Eukaryota; kingdom Viridiplantae; phylum Streptophyta; class Magnoliopsida; order Asterales; family Campanulaceae; genus Adenophora; species Adenophora triphylla. The sequence goes on from JAFEMH010003415.1 coordinate 171,555, forward strand.
GGTCTTTGTTGATGATTGGCTGACTTTGGAGTTATGAACTTTGTTCGATAGGACATGAATTTTGCTTGCTAGATTACCATGGAACATGCATTCTGCTGACGACTTGGCGGCGGGGCCGATGATCTTGATGAACATTGCTGGGGAGACTGCTAGATTTGGACTCTTTATCTCGATTTTGGTTGAGGGATAGTCCTCAAGATTCGATGGCGCTTAGTTGATTATTGTACCTGCGGGGGAAACAACACTCCAAGCACTATATTTGACTACACTACTCCGTTAGGGAAAATTAAACTATGTTAGTTTGTTTGCACTAGTCCATCCGCTCTGGGAATGGGATGATGATTGAATGAAGGAAATATGATGATTGTATTGAATAATCGGCTTTGCCGGGTTTGTACATGAGGTCGATGAAACTGTATAGGGTGAGTGTATATAGTGACACATATGGTGGAGTGAACCCTCTCCCATGCATATACGTGGATATGTGTGTATGGGAGGTGTATCGCAAAAGCGGCAAGCTAGAGATTGCCCTGGAAATGTAAGCTTGCAGAGGCTTTAACGGTGTCTGATATTGACCAGGTGTGTCGCCCGACATGCCATGCCTGCCTGGCAAGTTGTGTCGCATGACTGGAGGAGGCTCGTAACAGGCCTTTTTAACTCAACTATGAATTCTTTTGCAGACATTGCCTTTTCAGGAGAAGAAAACCAGCAGCCCCAGTTTGAGAGACAGGCGATTTCTTTGACAAAGATTGGAACTTTCAACCACAATGGAGCATTATAGCGGAGAAGTAGCTTCCCGAGAGCATCAATTTCGCCAAGACTTCATTGAAATTTCGCATTTTCACCAGAAGCATCATAAGAAGTTTATTGATAAGAGGTACAACATGCCATGTATTTGGTCTTTAAAGGACTGGAGGATTGACTGGGAATTGCTCCGAGCTGCGTCCTGCTTTTGGGATTCGGAGCGACATGTCTTCACTTTGTCATACAATGATGTGACGCCGACCATGGAGGATTTAAGAGAATTGACAGGCGTGAATGAGTTGACGACTGTAGCATTCCCACGGGACAGACGGTTGATTACGGAGCAGTTATCAGACTTCTTATGCTTGCCCGCAGATCAGGTGTCATCTATGATTTGGATGATGTCAGGTGTCATCTATGATTCTGGATGATGGGCCCATAGACTTGACTCGGATGGCCAGGTTGCGCTTATCCAGTCCTGAGCTATTCGATCTTTCTATGTCTCTGGACATATTTATACTATTCACCTTGTCGGCTCATTATTTCTGCGGGTTCATCGGGGTCTGTCCGGGTGCGTTGTTGGAGATTTTCAGGCAACTCAGGGGTGACCGAAGTGTGGACCTTCGTCAAATCCGGTCTGGACAAGGAGAGATGGACATTGTACCGCTGCTACTGGCCGAGACCTACCATGGCATTGATAGGCTAGTAGGAAGATCTGATTTCATAGGGGCAGGCAACCCCGATTTATTATCCTTGTGGCTTTCTGAGAGGTTGGGTTTGATCACGCCACTTCCAGCGGGTCAGATAGCTATGCCCTGGGTGACGGGGCAATGTAGAGTGTTGAGAGATGCAGCCGCAGATAGCTGGCAGATGAGATTGACGTGATACGAGACTGCCGATCTGAACTTTCGGATTCCGGCGTGGGAGCTACAGACCATGAGGGATATTCAGGATGGGTCAGTGGTAGTCAGGCTGCCAGGGTTGCATGTATCTTCATTCTGCATCCCATCATTAGTGAGTAGGCAGTATCGGTACCTGCAGCAGATTGTTCGGGCTTTGAGGGAGAGACTGATGACTGATGCTGTTCTGATGGACATGACTGAGCCCCAGACTGTGCAGTTTTTCAGCAGATCCTTTCTGGAGGGCTTTCTTCCCACACGGACACTCTTTCGACAGGCCAGAGGGATTACATTCTTGACCACAAAGTATCTGATTTGGTATGAGGAGCAACGGGGTCCTGTGCAGTTGACGATAGAGGCTCGTCGTCGGGAATACCTTGGAGTAGACTACCCGACCAGCCGATCTTTCAGAGATATAATGGCCTAAGGGAACCCAGATGATGTCACCGGTGATGTAGCAAAGGACTATCGAAGGCAAGAGGTCCGGAGAGCTGCTATGAGGGATGATCCCGAGGTGATAGCTCGCAGAGAGGCCTTGAGGCAAGAGAGGATTGCTAGGGCAGCTTTGAGGGAGACTGGTTTGATCGAGCCACCGGTATGCATTATACCCGAGCTAGGACGAGCTCAGATCGACTTATTTGACATTCCTAGGCCAAGGACCTCCAGGGGACCGAGGAAAAGGAAGAATAGAGATGCAAGTTTGGGAGCGGGAACGAGCTCCTAGACGCTTTATTTGAGAGACACTTTTATTTGTATTTTGAGAAACAAATTATTGTATGGAACATGAGTATCCCTTTATTACTTATTGCAGACAAAAATAGATGTTAAAATTTTGAAAAATAATTTTGCTTTTATTCGCAACAGGTTATATGAGTCGAAAGCAGGCCGTGCTTGAACTCATCAAAAAGAATATTAACTTATAATGAACCTTTGAAAAGCTTTGGAACTGTAATCAAAACACATTTTGGCAAATTTAAAAACACCAAGATTGGAGATTTTGCAGCATTTTGGACCGAACCACAATTGGTTGCCTACGTTCCCCTTTTAGAAAGAGAACTAAGGGGCTCAGGTCTCCGTAGTTCGACTCAATTAACTTTTGATGTTTAAGAAAGGGAAGATAGAAGGGGGACATGGTCCAACCCTATTTTTTACCTAGACTGCCCATTTTTAGGGTTTTCAGATTAGTTGGGTATATTCTTTTAGCAACAGGCGCGTCCCTTATTTTTGCATGGACTGCCTTTTGAGAGGTTTTCAGTCTCATCTGGGGCAATTTTATTGTGCCTTTTATTTTTCATTTCATTTTTTTTTATTTTTATATATATATTTTTTTTACAGAGGGGAAGACTCGATCAAACATAATACCGCCGCAACTTGTACCATTGACGGGGTGCAGGAATGGATTTCCATCCAAATCTGTCAGCTGCATAGCTCCTCCGGAGAATATTTTCTTTACCAAAAATGCCCCGACCCAGATAGGTGCCCATTTGCCCAATGCACTGCTCTGATTTGGAGGTTTCATCTTGAGGACAAGATCACTAACCTTGATATCCCTGGGTTTTACTTTTTTATCGAAAGCACGGGTCATTCTCTTCTCATACGCTCGATTATGCTCCATGGCCTTTAACCTGCGCTCATCCAACAGTGCCAACTCGTTCTATCGGCTTTGGAGCCAATCAATCTCATTGACTTCATTCTCGAGCAATACCCTGAGGGATGGAATCTCTAGCTCAATGGGCATGACAGCCTCCATTCCATAAGTTAAATGCATAGGGAGTTGCACCGGTAGCAGTCCGAATTGACGTACGATAGCCCCACAATGCTAGATGAAGTTTCTCCGGCCAATCCTGTCCTCGCTCGGCCATCTTCTTTATGATTCGCTCAAGGTTCTTATTAGCAGCTTCAACAGCATCATTGGTCTGTGGTCTGTACGGCGATGATTTATGGCGCTTAACCCTGTACTCGGTGAGCAGCCGATAGGTCTCTCCTTTAAAATGGGATCCGTTGTCAGAGATGATCTCATTCGGGACTCCATAGCAGCAAAAGATTTGTTCTTTTATAAAGCGAGCAACTTTCTTGGCTGTAAGCACTTTGTAGGATGCAGCTTCCACCCACTTTGTGAAGTAATCTACTGCGACCAAAACAATGAATGTCCATTACTCCCGAATGGAGTTATCTTCCCGATGACATCAATACCCCACGTTGCAAAAGGCCAGGGAGTTGTCATACAATATAGATCATGAGGAGGGATGTGGTTTAAGTTGGAGAACCGCTGACATTTGTCACAAGTCCGCACAAATTGGATGCAATCAGTCTCCATGGTGATCCAGAAGTAACCCAGTCTGATGATGCTGTGCATAAGGGATCGAGCATTCATGTGCGGTCCGCAGGCACCGTTATGAATGTCTTCCATTAACCTCTAAGCTTTCTCTTTACTGATGCAGAGCAGGAGTAGGAAACCTTCCTTTTTCTTCCATAACTCATCACCAAGTACGACGTACTGTGCTAATAGCCTTTTCAGAGCTTGCAGACTCTTGGCCCAGATACCTTTAAGGTCACCCTTTTCATCAACAGGGAAGGATGCCTCACAATGCTTGAGATACTGAAAGATCTGGCTGTACCACGGCTCATCGACGGTTTAAAGCTCTATTTCACAACAATATACTGGATTCTCTCGTCTTCCGACCCTGAATGGTTTGATTGACTTACCTTCTGGTATTTCCACCAAAGAAGCCAGAGTAGACAATGCATCGGCGAATCTGTTCTTTTCTCGCGGCAGGAACTGGAATGACACTTCCTTAAACTAACCAACAAGCTCTGCAATGTAAGCATGATACTTCTGGAGACACAGATTTGTAGTTTTCCATCTATTAGCGGCTTTGTTGATTATCAGCTGGGAATCGCCAAACACTTCTAACTCGTCCACATTCTGCTCAAGGGCAGCCTCAAGACCGTCTATGCAAGCTTCATATTCGACTGCGTATTGGTAACTAAGAAGTTTAGTTTGATGGCGATGGGGGTGTGCAAGTCATTCGGGTCTACTAATACCATTTCGATGCCATTGCCTCTCTTATTCGCTGCTTTGTCAAAGAATAGCTGCCACCGGTTGCCGCTTTCTACAACGAAGATCCACTAATCAGGAAACTGAAGATCTGGCCCTCGGGCTTCTGTGCTGGGAGAGTCAGCTAATTGATCAGCCAAAGATTACCCTTTGATTGCTTTCCGGATCACATACTTGATGTCGAACTCTGCTAGGAAGAAAGTCCATTTTGCAAGTCTGGTGGAGATACTACCTCTGTCACTCTGAAACAAGTACTTAATCGGGTCCATTTTGGAAACCAGATGCACTGTGTGGGACAGCATGTAATGTTTCAACTTTCCGACTACCTAAACCAGAGCTGCACACATCTTCTCTAGAGCGGAGTAATTCAACTCGCTCCCTTGGAATTTGCGGCTGACAAAATAGATGGCATTCTCAACCTTGGAGTCTTTCTTTTCTTGAGCTAGCATGGCCCTAATGGCCGTATCTGTGATCATCAAGTATAAAAGCAAAGGCTTGCTCCCATGAGACGGACAAAGGATGGGAGGATTAACAAAATAAGCTTTGATCTTCTCGAAAGCTTACTGGCATTCTTCATTCCAAATCACCTCCTGATTCTTTTTCAGCAGCTTAAATATTGGCTCGCACATAGAAGTCAGCTGGTTGACAAATCAACTGACATATTGTAAGTGGCCCATAACCCTTTACCTCAGAGACAGTCCTAGGCAGCTTCATCTCAATGATTGCCTTGACCTTTCTGGGATCTACCTCGATACCTCGCTCTGTGACCATATACCCCAAGACCTTGCCACGGATAACCCCGAAGGTGCACTTGGCTGGATTTAATCTCATGGAATACTCCCACAGCCTGTTGAAGAACTTCCTTAGATCAATGAAGTGCTGCCCGTCTGACCCTTTCGAATGAATGATCATATCATCAACATACACCTCAATCTCCTTATGGATCATATCGTGGAACAGAGTAGTGAAGGCCCTTTGATAGGTAGCCCCAGCATTCTTCAACCCAAATGGCATCACTGTGTAGCAGTAAGTGTCCCAAGGAGTGGTAAACGCTGTCTTTCCCTGATCTTCTTCAGCCATTTTGATCTGATTATACCCCGCAAAGCCATCGACAAAAGATTTGACTTCATAGTTCGCTGTTGCATCCACAAGCATGTCAATGTTCGGCAAGGGGAAGTCATCCTTGGGACTAGCCTTGTTGAGGTCTCGGAAGTCTACACAAACCCATACCTTTCCATTTGCCTTTATGACCGTCACGATGTTTGCAAGCCAGGTCGAATATTCAATCACCTTAATAAAGCCCACCCGTAGGAGTTTCTCAATCTCCTCTTTGACCTGTAAAGACCATTCGGGCTTGATCCGCCGCAAATTTTGCTTGATCGGCTTAACCTCTGGATCTAGGGGTATTCGATGCTCCACAATAGATGTGTCCAACCCAAACATATCTTTGTAGGACCAGGCAAAAACATCCACAAACTCCTTGAGCAACTCAATCAGGGCATCTCGCTCGGCTCCAGAGAAGAAGCTACCAATTTGTGTCTCTTTGGGCTCCTCGGCTGTCCCCAGATTCACCGTGGTCAATATCTCATCGGCAGCTTGGGCCCGACTTTCCTTTCAATTGCAAACCTGCTTTGAATTATTTTCTAAAAATTGTTCATCTATTAAGTCTGCATTATCTTCGATTGAATCTTGCTTAATTATTTTTAAATCTTTATGATCATTTTTGGTTAAGCGTTCAATTGTTAAATTTGCAATCATGGGATACTCGGAAAGATCGACCATTTTATTAAGAGCGAATGGGAAAACGGTATCTACAACACGACAACGGTCTTCAGTTGTGAGGACATCAGACCTATCAGAGGACTCAAACTCTATTACAAGAGATTCAGGAGAATGACTCAAGAGGTGGGGGACAAATTTGGACACTGAGGGATTAAGACGAGGCTTGAGACCAAGCTTCTTGATCATAGTCTCCCTACTGGCAACTGGTCCCTGGTAGGAAGTCCAATTCTGCAATGGCCTCTCTGCAACTGTCTCCAAAGTGTTCGGATCCATAACCGGCCCATTCTCAAATTCAAGCATGGCCACTATATCACCATCTGAGGAGAAATCGATCAAATCTAGGGGATCCTTGGCAGCAACAACCTTCTCCGCAGGTATCTCCACTGTGTGCATAACATTTTCAGGCTCTGACAGCCCCAGATCTCCAAACAGGTTTGCCAGGTAACCATCCATATCCACGGGATCGGCACCCCAAATCTTGTGGACCACAGGTTCATTTAAGGCAAGCTTCTCAAACTGATTAACATAGTCGGGCCCCAAAAGTGATAGCTGTTCTCATATGTAGCAGTAACACATGGCCTCCTGGGCAGACTGATGAACATTTCCTTCATTGGGTTCTGGCTAGTGGCGAACTTTCTTATCATCTTCACCCTCTCTTCCATCTGACTTAGCTTCGGCTCTGGACAACTGAACATCTCACCGTTTTCCTGGACAAAATGCTTATTTAGAGACCAGCTGTAAGGGTGAACATCAGGCTTCTTGTATTTCCTCTCGGCAGCAAGAGTCATCCGCTCTTAAAGTGCTTCGGCCTTATCATATGCTTTATCCTCTCCGGTCACAACATACCCCAAAACCTCGCCTATTTCTCTTAGGCTCTGGTATTTCAAGCTTACACGACCCTTGTTGGCGCTTCCCTAGTCCCAAGCCAGGAATGTAGTTCATGCTTCTCATCATCTTCAATACAGAAGGGATCTTATCTGAGGAAGTTGTCAAATCAATAGTGCAGACTTGCCCCTTTGGCTTTTCAATCGTGAACCCGCTGAGCATTAGACTCTCTTGATCAAGCTTGATCTCCATTACAGGCATAGTGTGGGTGCTAGTCTCTCCGATGGTGACAATGTCTCCATAAATGGTTATCAAAATACCATCCTGGACAAACTTTAGACACTGATGAAGGGTGGAGGCTACTGCTCCGATCTCGTGTATCCATGGCCTTCCTAACAATGTTGAAAATGTGACATGAATATCAATGACCTGGAATTCCACTGCCATTTCTTTACCCCCGAACAAAAAATTCAAAGAAACAATTCCCAACACTACCCTAGAAGTCAAATCTTAGGCTTTGATAGTCTGGTTGGAAGGCTTGAGACTCTGTGCATCAATATCTAGCATGCTCATCATTTTTGCTGGAAGCACGTTTATGGCCGAGCCATTATCCACCAACACATGAGGGATTCGGCGCCCTTCCAAGGGCACGGTAATGTGCAGAGACTCGTTGTGCTTTGAACCGTAAGAAGCAAATCTAGATCTGTAAAAGTGATGATATTCCCGTACTGGGCCATCCCAATCAACTGGCAGGCTTCATCTGGAGTTGTATTGATGGACACCTTAGTCTTGGATAGAGCCTCTTCTAGCTTTAGTTTGTTGGGATAAGAAGATGTAAGAAACTACCACAAGGAGATGTTGGCTTGAGTCCTTTTCAGCTGCATCAAAATTGGGTCATCCTGGACTTCTTCCTTTCCAGCTGATCTGTAAGGATCTCGAGAAGCCTGGGGATTTGAAACCGCAATTCCCTTGCCCTTTTCGGACGGTTCAACACTATCTGTTCCCATCATTCTGCCCGACTGTTTTAACAAGTTAACTTCCTGATCGTCTTCAACCACAATATTTCTGCTGGCTTCTTTAAGTTCAGCCAGTGTAAGCGGAGCAGAGCGAGTGCTGTACGGCCATGCTGCTTGTCTTATCTCATTTATTGACACCGGTGCCTCCAAGCTAGCTGCTATTTTGAGCTCTTCCAAAGAGAGTGGGGACTCTTTTGGAACCACAGAAGAGATAGCGTTGATAACCAACCGCTCCTCATATTCATCGTAATCGACAACATTATTTAAATCATGTAAATCATCGAGATACAAAACGTAGCAGAAATTGTCTTTCATTTCATCAAAACAAGAAGTTACATCAGCCATGACTTCATTACAATTGTTACTAGCTTTGCCATCTACAGACTCCTCAAATTCTATCACATTCACAAAATAATCCTGACCAAAATCAATTAGATTCACATTGTTGCTGGGCAGAGGGTTCTTGATGATGTTAGTACGGGGGGACTTCTCAATCTTCTTCTCGTCAACAATGCCTTGGATGATCTTCTTGAGTGTGAAACAGGTGTTGGTGGTATGTCCTGGGTACTGGTGGAATCGGTAGTATTTGCTCGTGTCAAGGTTGGGGTTAGGGTTAAGAGGACTGTAGTTATCCAAAGGCTTAATCATCGCGGTTCTAAGCAACCCATTGTAGACTTCCTCCATGGTCATACCCAAGTCGTCAAACCTTTGCTGCTGCTTTGGCTGGAATCTTTTGCCGTTATGCCCATTATTGTTTCCTCCTTGTAGATTGTTGACACTGCTGTCCTTGGCCACCTCCCTTCCTTTCGGCGCCATTGAAGAGACCGGGTTAGCTGTTCGATAACGGAATCCTCCGCTTCCACTATTACCGCTGGCATTTGTACTTGGAGTGAGGTTGAAAAGTCTGTTTTCGCTTCGAGTGCCTATCCCAACCATTTCTCTTAAATCGGGGTATAACCCCTTTCCAATGGCTTCTCGTAACACGGGCTTCACACAGGACAGAAAAATATCCTTCTGGTCTTGCAGAAGAATCGGTTCAGACAACTTGTTGAGTTTGGCGTTCCATCTCTTGTAAAACTCTGTTATTGACTCATCATTCTTCTGAATAGTGCCCACTAAATAATCTCTGGTAGTACGCCACTCAATATTTCCCCTGTATTTCTCGAGAAAGGTTTCAGTAATTTGGCTCCAAGTGGAGCGACCTTCTTGCTTTAGGGCCAGAAACCAAGTAAGCGTCGGGCCTTTTAGGGTCAAATGGAAGTGTGAGGCCATGAACTCGGGTGTGCAACCCATTGCCCCCATCGTCATCACGTAGGTATCAATATGGGTTTTTGGGTTGTACCGTCAAATTCCATCTTGGGCATCTTGAATTTGTGGGGAAGAGGTGTTACTTGAGTCAGATCAACCACTTTAAGGCCACTGGAACCCACTGTCAACTTATCAATCTGTTGTTGCATTTGCTTTAACAAAGCCGTCACCTCCGGAGTCATTCCCGGGATCTGAGGAATAGAAGGAGCCACAATCAAGGAAGGTACCGGAAGAGCAGATGGAAATTCTGGAGCAGGTCTGATAGGCAAGGCGGCCGGGGGAAGACCGAAGGTACTGGGCACATTGATGTTGCTGTCTAACAAACTCACTAAACTGGGAATCCTATTCCCGTACATATCATACCCTTTTAAACTGAACATTTGGACGCTGCGGACCAAACTGCGCTGATTGGTATCCAAACTGACCTTGAGCTGAAAATCCGGTGCTAACACAGGGAGATGAGTACGGAGTGGAGCCGTATAAGTGCTGAGTGAGAGGAGAACAAATCGTGGGCTGGGAGAAACTGCTTCGAAACTGAGACTGACTCTAAGGATACTGCGGGAACTGATCCTGACAAACTTGGTTTCCCGATAAGCGATACTGATTGTTCTGCTGCTGCGGAGCTTGGAAATTACCTTGTTGCTGACTGGATTGCCCATACTGATAACCATCCTGATACACACCGACTTGAGGCTGAGAGAAGCTTCCTCGGAACTGAAACCCATACTGATCTTGAGGCACTGAGACATTGGGAACTGGAGAGGAGGTGAGGTCAAAGAAGTTCGACGGCTGACTACCACTTTTGCTGAATTCATACTGAGCGCCTTGGCTATATATCTGAGAGATTGGGGGAGGAACCCTTCCTTGGGGATTCACGGCCACTTTTGGCGACGACATTCGGTCAGGACGAGGAGCATAACTCACAGGAGGAGGCATGGCATGGTAATTGGGATGAGTGCAGAGTGATGAGAAGGATGCATAGGGGAAGCAGATCTTATCCCATTGTTGCTATCCTCGGTAATCTCTTCATAGGAACCATCCTCTCGGCGGAGTACCGAAATTCCCTTGGCTCGCATGGCCTCCACAAAATGGACGTGGGCTTCTTCTTCCCGAGCTTTGGAATTCTGAGCCAGTAAGTGCGATTCACGCTCCCTAGCCAAAGCGCCTTCCAGAGTTGCCCTCATCTCTTCTGTGGACATGTCATTCAATATTGGCTGACCCATCGAGGCTGAACCTCCCACCGACTGAGTAGAGAAAACATCACCATTTCCTGCCATTTCTAACTCTGAATTAACTGAAACCCCAGAAACTGTTTGAACCTCCTCGACAATGCAGACTAAATGGGCTCCCAGAACAGAGGAACGGATCCAACTCGTTGTAACTGCAGGGGTAGATATGGATCGATAAGGTGGTAAAGGAAGAGACTTTGAGGAAGTACGGGAGAGGTAAGGAATAAAGGGAAGGACTCGCGCAAACAACTTATTTATGTTCAAGTATAAATCGGTATTTTAAATCCTAAATAAGGTTGGAAAAGGGTAAGCCTTTATTTACGCAATTTATACCTCGGGGAAACCTAAGAACGCAACATTCAAATTACACCAAATGCTTTGCATAGAAATTAATAATAGGTAATAATACCTAAACAAGACCCAAACACAATGTGAGACGGACGAGTGATCCAAATCTCTGGGGAAATTTGGGCAGCATAACGGGTATTCTTGAAGAATTTTAAAGAAAAATCCGGCATGACCTCTCCTCGGCGCACAGTGACAATGCGGAATGATCTCTCGTTAGAACACGTCATGAGAGTGACATGTCCCCACGTGAAACCATGTTGCATTGGCAACATGCCCACAAGTGCAAGGTTTTGGGAAAAGTATGAAGGACTATTACAAATTTCAAAACAACTCATTTTAGGGTAATTAAAAAATGTTGTATCCAAAAACCAACCAAGGGTAAGCTTACAAGTGTGGCACCACCTATGATGCGCTAGGGGGATAGGTTTGATATTAGGCGCTCAAGCGTAGGCGACATACATCATCGTCCGCGATGCCGTCAATCGCAGCCGAGGGTTCTAATTCTAAATCTATGTGAAGTAGTGTGCAGATGACTATATTCTTTTTTTTATAAAAAAAAATATTTTTATTTTCTTTTTATTTGAAAAGGAAAAACAAACGGAAAAAAACACACACACAGAGATCAACAAAGGTACAACAATCAACTGCACAATTTTGATCCAAGGGACTGCCCTTAGCCAAAGACTTGAAAAATTGCTCAGTGACCAGTTATGTCGTGTGACACAGGACAGCATAGTCCAATCCTGTCGCACGACCAGACTAGTCACTGAACCAGAACCTGCAAATGGAATTAGCCCCTGCCTCCTTATGGCAAGGAACAAATCATAACAACAGAGCACATTAATAAACAATATGAAGCACACAAAAGGCACACAAATCTCATAATCCAATAAAATGAATGTACCACACAAGGTCATCGATGATGCACACAAAATGAACACATTGGATGTTTACAAGAAATGAAAGCTTGACCCTCTTTTGAAAACCAGTTTCATGTCCCCAGCGGAGTTGCCACTGAATGTACGCTCGCCAAAATTTTATGGAAAAAATCCATTTTGGGAGTCGCCACGCCATGTTTTAAGGTACACTTTGAAAAACCTTTGAAAGAAAAAAGGGTTCAGGGGTCAGGTTACATGTTGGGAAGAACCGAGAGTTCACCCAACATGCCTCGTTCGTAGACGAGTCTTTCTAATTAAACATCCAAACATATTCAAAGTGTGTGCAAACAATGATGACAAACAAGAGTGGTAAAATGAATTTTATTGATTGAGAAGAGATTCTTACAACTTGTGAGCCATTTGATTAGGGTGGCCACATCCCAATTACAAAGATCAAAATAGATTACAATTGGAAAAGGACCTCTGCAAACAGACAAGATGTGTCGCATGACACATAACATGCCTGGCTAGATGTGTCGCGTGACACAGGATCTATCCAGACATATTGTGTCGCGTGACACAGGATGTCCATCTGCAGAGATCTCACAAATGAACACAGAAGAACCAGAAACCAATACAGATTCAATTATACAATCAATTCATCTTCGGAAATGAACAATTCAATTATAATTCAACCAAGGGGGTGTGGATATGGGGAGATCCACACTTCCTTGGGAATCAAACACCAATTCCAACAAGGATCAACTCATAAGCATGCAATTATACAAAATCAAATGATTAAACAGAGAGATTGTGATTGGATTTAAGTAAGTAAGACAGATGGAGTTGAATTACTGAAATCAGATGAGAATGTGATGATTGAATTATGGAAATGACAAAATAAGAGAGTGAGAGAGAGGGAATTGGTGAGTTACTGTAAGTGCTCCAATTTGAGTCGTCAGTATTTTCGTTAGAAAACTAACAAAAGTCCTAACATCCCTAACATTTCTAACTTTTCTAACAAATCAAGGGTAAATTGGGGATTGCTATTTGGAGTTAAACAAGTAAAGGAATCTCACAAATGTTGAATTTCTGAAACTGGAGCTGCTGGAACAACAGCTGGTTGAATTTTTGAAAATATATTCCTCTTGTCCAAAGCCTGGAGTAGCATTTAATGAACAGTGCACGCCTTCAGAGTCATCCGCGCGGATGGAATTGTCATTTCCAGTGGCCTATAAATTGAACCCTTCTCTCTCAGTTTACACAACACAATTCACTCACAGAAGCTATTCTCTGGCGAAAAAGAAGGAGAAAACAGTGGGAATCCTTAGATTGCCACCATTTTCTCTTGAGTCTTTCCCAATCTCACCCCAAACACTCTCAAATCACTCTTAAACATACACAAGCTCAAGCTCAAAGCAACACTAAAGAGGAGGATTAGAGATAAAACATAGAGGACTTAAGTGTTATCTACTTGTTTTCTCTTTGACCAACTCTATCATCAAACACTAAACACATCCAAGCCTTGAATCCATTCAAACACAAACACAAACACAAGAAGATAGGGTTAAACCACCATTGGTAAACCCTCCTTCTCCTTACCCTAAACCTCTCTCATCCATGCATGCTTCTCACATTTCAAAGATGTAATTTCTTTGTTGTCCATCCCTTGCCCTAGATCCAAGAGGATCTCCATGGATGATCTTCTACAAGGATCAACATTCTTTCTAAATTTTAGTCTTTCATCTTACACAAATCATTTCTTACTCACTTGAAAATGTTTTTCTAAACCTAAAAATCATTTTCATACATAAAATCTTGATTTCAAAGTTAAATCTCCCCTTCCCAAGCAAATGAAATGCTTTAAGTCCTAATGTACCCTAAGGATAGCTTGATATAGTAGATCACCACTAAAATTTTTAGTGATCACTAATCAAAGCCTAAGAAAATGGGGACAAAGCATGGATGCAAACCCCTTTTTTAAATCACATTTTCCCTCTTGAGAATGTTGCTGTCCAGTAGCCTTTCTCTAAGACCTCTGTCCATTGTCTAATTTTTTGGACACAGAAAAACTTAGAATTTGGTGTTGACTACAAAATACTTTTTGTAGCCAACATCCATAGGATTCCAGAAATATTTTTACTTTATTTTTTTCGTGAGTATAACTCCATTTTTCAAATTATTTCCAAAAGTCAGTTTATCAGTCTCTGGAAATCCAGATTTCACATCTGAGATTTCCAGAAGGTTTTGGTCTCTCAAATCATCTCCAATCATAAAAATCTTTATTAGTCACCTTATTTAAGATGTTTTTAACAACTTTCATTCTCTGAACTTCCTCAGATTCTGAAGTTTTAAAGTTCTTAAATCCATTTCAAAATCAAGTGTCCACTGCCTTTTTCATTCTGGCAGAATTGATTTTCAACTTCAAGTAGTCTTTTGATTACCAAAACTCAACCCTAAAATCATACCAAAAATCATGGGACTTGTTTAAGGTCTAATAAAGAGTTCTCAATTTTTAGTTCTCTCAGTTTTCACTTATTCTAACCAAAACACACACACACACACACACAAATGGTTTCAAATTAAGAAGACTCGTTTTACGAGGCATTCCGGGTGAACCCTAACGTTCTTCCCGGAGTGTAACGTGACCTCCGAACCCAAATCTCTAATCTCGGGCATTTTTCAAAGTTTTGGCCCTTAAAATAAAAATGGTGTGGCGACTCCGTTTGATTTTTCAAAAAATAAAAATCGGGTACATCACAGTGGCGACTCCGCTGGGGAATAAGAAATGAGCTTTATCTTTTTCAAAAAAAAATCTTTTTTCAAAAAAAAGAAAAGAAAAGCTTTTGTGGGTCAAACTTCCGTCCCGGCATTTGAAACCATTTGTACTGTGTGTGTGTATGTCGGTTTTGCACATTTCGTGTTGTTTTGACTGTCCCGGAAAAATCGGTATTTTGACTGTCGGAATCATTTTCTTAACTGTTTGAATTTCTGTGCCTATGTGCTTATGTGTTATTTGCTTTCAAAAAAAATTTTTTCAAAAAAAAAATTTCAAAAAAAAAAATTCAAAAAAAAATCAAAAATTCAAAAAAAAAAAATTTCAGAAAAAAAAAGATTTTCAAAAAAAAAAAAAATCATTTTTTGCATGCATCATACTTTTTAAGACACATATGAAAATTTCTATTTTACTCAGAAAAAGAAGATAGACTGCTTGCACACTACGCGCACTTGGCCTTACACTGCACACTACGTCCTTAACCCGGGGAAATCCCAGTAGCAGCCCATTTGGCCTTATTACGCCTCTCGGTGCGAGCACGGGACTATCCAAACATCCCATGGAGCCTCGTGTCGACCCTGCACTTGTCCGTGACACACTTTATTCGAGACCCGGTTGGTTTTTAGTCTGGTCTGTGTCATGCCCTGTCTGTGTATAGACCTTTCCTTTCAAACCTTAGTCGGCATACCAAGTCAATATCTTTCGGGGACCCTAATCAGTCGAAGTCATGCCGGTTTTCCACCGAGAACTTTGACCAGATATTGACTGGCGCCTTGACGTTGACTTTGACTGGCACAACTTATGCACCGACTCCCGGCATGACACTGAGTCATCAAGGATTAATGATTGTTCCATGTCTAATTACGGCCTAACTAACGACGAGTCAAGATCAATTATGGACGTTTATCAGTCCGAGCCATGCCGACTTTTCGTTGAGCTCTCCGGACATGATCTTGACCTTTGACGTCAGCTTTGTCTGTAATTTACATCGAATGCTCGTTAAGACTAGATTACCCGCCAGACTTTAGGATCATTTTTCTTTTCGATCGGTGGGACCTGCTTGCCCTACGGAACCCTTGTTCGAGGTTACAGGTTGAGGGTCCGCAGGCGTAGTGATGGGGCCCACTGATCCAGGATTCAGAGTAGTTTGCGAAAAAGAAGAGCAATCTTTTCCAACCGCTTAGGTTAATAAAACACGTTTTAAGTAAACAAGAACAAATAACTGCATGTTGCATGAGCCCTAAGCCCAAACACCAACCTGTTTCGCTTTCCCGAGTCTGAACCACACCCTTTTGTGCCTTCCACAGTAAGCAAAGTTTGGATCAAGACCCCGGGTCATCGTTTGTTCAGCTCAGTCATTCCGGAGTCAGATACTTCATCGGTTTCCTCCTTCGCTTCAGCTCAATGTTTCAGAATGGCCAACTCAGAGGAGAATCCGCACCCCAAAAATCCGCAAAATGCCGAACAGTGGAATCAGATGTTGGAACAGATAAGACAACATCAAGAGGCTCAGATTAGTCAGTTATTGGAAAGTATCAGAACCCAGGGGCTAGCAATTGTTCGCAATCCTAATGGAACCTTTACGGTTGATGCGAAGATTGGAGCTAATTACCCTCCAGGACATGCCAACTACCGTCAAATGCCCTGTTCCCTTTCGTGTGGAACTACTAATGGGCCAAGCATCCCCAGACTATCACTCGGCCTTGCCTCTCGGCCTCATCATATCGATCTTGGTCAACTTCCCCGGCGCCTCTCGGTTTTCACCTTTGGGTTTCAATCGCCCGTTTCTGCCCGCAGCCTTGGAATGGGTCGGTTCGCTACTCCAAAACCTCGGGCCCGGCCCGGGCCATCGCCCGGAATTGGTCGGTTTAGTACATCTCAGCCCCTACAGCTCGATACTCCTCAACAGTCCGATCTAGGTCAACCTGCCCCCGGTGCCTCTCAGGTCTCACCACCGGGATTGAATCGGTTGGCTTTCGCCCCACGGCTTGGAAGGGGTCGGTTTACTACTTCACAACATCGATGCAGTTCGGTTCATCATCTCGGAATGGGACAGTTCGCTTCTCAGGCGCCATGGTTCAGAGGGGCCAGCTTGCTTCCTCCAATTCTCGAAGCACACTTGCCCCTATGATACTGCAAGATCACATGGGCCACCAGGCTTTTATCACCACTTCATCAGGCTCACCGTATTCACAATATCCTCCAAGCTCTACCCCGCCCCTCCGGTTGGGAAGTCCGACAAGGCCAAATGCTCCTCATCAAATTCTCCACCCGGCTCTTACGCAAGCTGCTCCTGCTCATCAAGTACAGTATACACATTACCCTTGTAGTCACGTTCCTCAGTGTGGTCAAGACACATTCGATCCTACTGTTACGATGCCTCAAACCTCATGTCTTCAGCAGCTTTTTGGATCCACACTCACTGCTCCCTGGTATCCACCCATTACGAGCCATATATCCTCATCTTCGGCAACTGCCAGGCCTTATGAGGAGGGTTACGGTCACGATTTTAATGCTCAAACTGTCATCCCTCCCACCAGAGTACTTCCTACTATGGTTTCATTTACTAATGCCAATCTTGTGGCGGGGTCGTGCAGTCCTAGTGTTCCTATTGACTCGTCCAATGGATTATTGGTAGAACCAATTAAGAAGGTACAAGAAAAGCCTAGCAACGAGAGTATCGACGATCGCTCGACTCGGGCCATCTCACCATACCAATCTTGTGTATCTGACACGAATGAGTTTTACCAAAAGTCAAATCTCGACGCTTACATCGATGGTTACATCAAAAGGGTTCGTGCACGGGGAAGCACTACGGGTCGGAACATGTCTCACCGCTATAAACCTTACCCTTCCAACACGGCTGCAACATCCATTAAAGGAAAAAAGGCATTGTGTACAATTGACGGCATCTGAAAGCAACCAAGAAATGGTGGTCCTCTAAGGCAACGAGAACATTTTGATGATTTTGGGATGCCCATGGGTTTAATTTTCAAGGGTTTAGTAAAGGAAGGCCTTTTGGAGCCTCTCAGGGACTACCATCCAAGGAGCTCAAATGCACTCCTCGACATGAGTAAGCACTGCGCCTTCCATAATCATTATGGCCACACAACCGACGGCTGCACAGTCTTGAAGAGAGCGGTTCAAGGGTTAATCGAAGCGGGCAAGCTTGAGCGCCCCAATGGACCAAAACCGGTAAACCCTGTTCAGAATGGTGACCAAGTCAATGACCAAATCTCGAATCAAAGAGCACTAAGAGTTTATTCTCCCCCAAAGAAGAAACCACATCCCGAGGATTTGGGTGTTCCCTTAAGCAAAGTTTTAAATAGCTTGTTAAAGCAGGGTCTCCTCGAACCCATGAGAAACTATCAGCCCAAGGATCCCAAAATCCCTTTGGACACCACTAAGCATTGTGCTTTCCACCAGTATCACGGTCATATAACCGACAATTGTATAGCTTTGAGAAAGGCAATTCAGGGGTTAATCAAGAAGGGCAAACTCGAGCGCCTCAGTAATCTCAACCCTGCCAATGATCATTTCCCAAATAACACGAGTGTAAACATGATTGAGTTTTATGATTCAAGATCCAAGCCAGATGATTTAGTCGCAACAAATGTGGAGAATGGCTAGTTTGACGGCAACAAGCATGTGACCATGGCCGGATTTGGTGAAGTGTTTTGAACTCTCGATCTAATGGCAGATAAGGCAATCGTCAGGGCCGGTGAACGGGGAATTCCTGAAGTTACCAAAGGCGAGCAGAGTCTGTCATAGCTTCATGAGGAATTTGCTTCCAATGATGAAGGGTAGAGACATGGTCCAACAACAAAGAGTAGCTAGACTAGGGGCTACCCATCCTTTAATATTAAAACAGTCTTTTAGTCAACCTTCGTAGGTTCTAGTACTTTCTTCGTTCAATCAAGTCCTCCTTGGACATTGTAGTTAATCTTAAATTCTCTATAAAAGAGTCTTTTTCTTTTCTCGCTAGACTTGAGACATTATTTGCACACCTACATTACATTTAATGAAATGGTTTTATTTTAAATGATCACTCGCATTGCTCAACAAATAATCTCTGGAAATGATTAAGATTTTAATTAATTGGTGCGAGAAAGTCAACTAATACCCTCCCTATACACTTTCCTTAGCTCACAAAGGCCTCCATCAAGCCATACACTTTCCAAAACATGTCCCCATCATCACCTTGACCAAGTCAACGACGGCGGCAGCATCGAAGAACAACAAAAGGTCACTCAGCATCGGAAGATTGACCCCATGACCAGGGGCTTGCCTCCGCCTCCCGTGCATCAAGAAAGTTCAAGCAGAGGCTTGCCTTCGTCCTCAAGTGCTTAAAAAAAAAAGAGCTCAAGCAAAAGCTTCAAATAAAAAAAAACAAAAAAATGAGGCCAAGGGCCCAGCACCGCCGATCAGAGGCTTGACATATGGGCAAAATTAAAGCCCGAAGAACAGAAGTTGTCGACAACAAGGGAGCAGTTAAAGCAACGGCAAAAAAAAAAAAACATATCATAAGCCCTTAAGCTGCATTCAAAATCTTTCTCCCCCGATGAAGGACGACGATCAAGAAGCAATGAAATCACGGAAGAAGCCGTCAAAAAACGACTTGTCAAGGAACACCTCAAGGCCCGTACCTTATCATCCAAACATCCTATCCGAACCTTTTCACCAAAAGTACCACAAATGTTCATACCCCTTTTCCAAAGCCAAACACAGTTCAAGCCCGAACTACGGCGACCTGAGCTCCTTATAATAAGGGGAACGTAGGCAACCAGAAATGGTCCGGTCATAAACACATCCAAATTCCAAGAAAATTTGGTCTCATCAATAGCCTCTCCTATACACAATCTTTCTTCACGATTCACCAACTTTACCCTTGGTATTGGTCGACTTTCTCCTCATGATTAATCAAAATGTTTGTTCATATCGAGATTAGGGGTTTGAATAACCTGAACATTAATAAAGGGTTTTAAGCAATCTTGTGATCATTTTGAATAAAACATATTTTCAGATGTCTCGACAAGTCTTCTTTTTCTACATTATAGGAAAAATAGAGCTAAACACTAATTTTCTGTCAGCAGGGGCTTCCATACACTTTTACAAACCTTTCTACACGTATGCTCTCTCAAAAGAGTCAAACCCAAAGCGAGTTCTTTTGTGCCTTCATCAAATGAGGCCATCAAATAATACAAATCGGGGATTCATCCCCACTTTTCGAAAATATGCCCCTGCAGGTATACATTCCTAAATTGTCTTTCTTTTACAGTTTCTTCCGGTTGACTAATTGACTAAAGAAAATAATAAAGTAAATATAGAAGGATGGGTTGCCTCTTTTGCTACATGACAATTCAATTTGCATTAGAGCTGCACTGTGCTCTTTAAGGGAGGACTTTCGTCAAGCCATTTCTTTAGAGTGGGGCTTCTCTGGTCACGCCGGGTCCACGTTGATTCTTCACTTTGCTACAAGATGGGTTGGGTCTTTGTTTATACTCATTTCAGTATCAGTCTGCAATGCCTACCAGGTTGAAGCCTCTCTTATTGTGTCAGATTCACAATCATGAGACTGAGGCTTTGCCAAGTCACTTCTTCAAAATCAAGACTTCGCAAACACATCTCTTCAGACCAAGGCTCCGCCAAGCAAAGTGAGATTTGATCGCCATGTCGGTCATGGGCTTGTCAAGTGCAGTTCTTTGATGAGGACGGAATATTAACCAGGGCCAGGGATTCATCATATTTCTATGGCTAATATTGGAATCCGAGTCTATAAAACTCCTTGTGCCAATCAGAATGAGGTTTCGATGAAGGTGTCAGGAATTTTGGTTTGACGATTGCCCTCAACCCCGATGGGACTTTCACGGTAGAAGAGGAAGAGGATCCCCATCCCCATCTTGGCCAGACAGACTACCGCCGAATGCCACCACCTTCCTCACATGGAACCTCCACCGGGTCACACTCTTCTCAACCTGTGAATCAGCCATCCTTTCAGCCTCGGTTTGGTATACATTCGCAGTTCAGTCTGGGACAGTCGTTTGGGGAAACAAATTGAATTCAGTCCTATTTGGGCCAGTATGGTGTGCCTCAATGCAGTTGGGGTCAGCTCGGTATGTCGCAGCAGTTTGGTATACCTCAGCAGCTCGGTACAGATCAGTCAGGGGCTTCTCAGTTACATCAACTTGGTATGACTTCTCAGTTGGGTTTGGGACGGCGGTCAACTATGGATCAGTTTGAACTTCTCAGCCCCAGCAGTTTGGAATGCCTCGACAGCAACCCAGTTCAAGACAGCCAGTCCCCGGCACCGCACAAGTCTCACAAGATCCCTTCATGACCGCCTCAACGGGACAGCAAACCCCCAATCCCACTCTCGGTCGCCCAGGCTACTCCAGGATTCCCTCAACCAGCCTCCTATGGTACTATCTCCTCGATCTTTGGGTCAGCTAGCTCCCCAACTACAGACCACTGGATCCATGCAGCCTGACGGGCCAAATCAGTTTGCAGTTCCTCAGTGGGGATGAAATCAGTACGGAATGTCTTCTCATGGTTGGGGGTACCTTGGAATGCCACAACAAATTGGGATCTCGTCTCTGTTCGGAAATGATCAAGCCAGACCTTCACAACAACAGTTTAGAGTGCCACAGCAACAGTTTGGGATGCCACCACAGTTTGGTTCGGGACAACAGAATGATGCTAGTTCAGCTGCTCCTAACACAGCTCCCACAAATCCATTTCTCACTCAGGGATCAATGGGCCACCAAGCCCCTAATCCCTGTCTCATCAGAATCACCGGACCACAATTACCTCCCGGTTATACACCATTACCCCAGCCAGGCATGCATGCAGTTCAACAACCAAGGGTCACAACCCGTATTTAAGTTTCCCGGAAACTGGAGCTACCCGACCACCTCAAGTCTACCACCATCCTCTTTGCCAATTGGAAGTCAATAGCAAGCCGCGGGTTCTATCCCTTTGACCAGGCTCCTACTCACACTCCCCAGGGTAATTTGGGCTAAGGACAGGTTTACACCTATGCCCCCAGGCCCTGCCATACTTTCCGCCAGCATGCCGCCAATGGTAGCCTCTCTCTCCAGCACGATCACCGGCTTGAACACTCTGGTTCCACCATCGGACCCTCATCTGGCTTTGGTTCATGGAACAGCATAAGGAAATGAAAGCGCAGGTCGCCTAGCTGACACGAAAGAAGGCCGCCCTTCGGCCCGCAGATCCCGATTCCATTATGCCTCTACCGCACAAGTTCGTGATGCCGAACTGTTTGATGGGGCTGCCTGTCCCAAGATCCACCTTGACACCTACAAAGCCAAAGGATGCACAAACCGGCAGTCGGCTGACTTCTTCTCCTTAAAACTAGAGGCTTCTAAAGTGGTTCTTTCGGTTGAAACCCAAGTTCAGGGCTACTTGGGAACAGATCACCAACACTTTCACAGATAAGTATAAAGCCAACTTGGAATGAGAGACAAACAGAGTTGACCTGCAGAAGACGATGCAGCGCCCAGATGAGAATATTGGGGATTTTTATAAAAGGTGGAACTTGAAGCTCAGTGAAATGGCCATCCCTCCCTCTGACGAGGAGCAGTTAGACATCTTCCAGTCATGCTTGAAGCCGCACTTAAGGGCCTCACTTAGCAATTTCCCCTATCCGGATCTGCGGGCAATGGTCTATTCCGGGGCTAAATTTGAGAGGACTCACAATCAGCAGCAAGTTGTTGCACCTGCTTACAGATACCGGGCTTCTTCCACCTCCAACACGACTCCTGCCCAGCCCTATTCGGGATAGGATTGCAACAATGCCACTCCTTTCGTGCCAAGGAAAGGTGATGTGCCCAAGTCGGGAAGCCTTAAGCTTGAAGATTTCGGAATGCCTCTGAGCGACGTCTTTCAGGGATTTGTGAAGGAAGGTTTGACCAGACAACCATCAGCCCATGGATCTCGTTGTCTCTTTGGACACAACCAAACTCTGTGTTTCCCACTAGTATGCTCCTGAAAAAGGGCGGTGTGAGAAATGATCGAAAAGGGTACTCCAAGGACCCAATACAGTCAACAATCCATTCCCTAGGAAAAAACCGTAGGGTGAATATGATTGAAGCCATGAACAAGCTAAGTGCCACTATGGCTAACAGTTCCCATATGAAAGACACCCTTCGAAGGGAGGATTCTAGTTGCATAGTTGCTATCAATTTCGCCTCGAGGATTCTAGTTGTTATCAAATATGGGTTTCTCACTTCATGACGTAATACTATAACTTCACCTTGAGGGCTCTCACTTGATCGATTTGGCCCGGTACTTCATCAGTATGTCAGTCAAGCCTTTAATTGGACCTCTGTAGTGACGCTTTGTTGAACCTGGGGCTTCATCAAATCATTTAGAGAAAGATTCCGTGGCTTTCGCCATGTCTCTTCCACGGAATGGGGCTTTATCAAGTCACACCTATCTTCAGAAGAAAGGCCAAGTCACTTCAACAACTATCTTGGAGTTTCAGCTTTAGAACTTGGTATATGGCAACTCCCTGCATCATCAAAGGTTGAGAACTGGAAATCTCCTCATATCAGCATTTCGCCAAGTCATTCTCCAAATTTATGTCAAGTCACAACTAACCCAAGCGAAAGAGGGTTCATTCATATCAACATACTTTGATGCTAGAGCCTGTCAGCATCAGCTTCAAATGTCCGAGACTGAAAAGAAATTTCAATCGAGACCCGGGGTTCAAATCCAACTTCATCCCAAGATCAAAATTGAGGTCCGCATGATACTGCTGACCTACAACAAGACCTCATCAATGGCATGCAATTCAGTCCGCGGCCAAAGGATATCACCCCACCAGCTCAAAGATTGTCCACAAACCCTCTCACCACATGCATCCCCACAAAAATCTCCCTAGGGCTCATAACATGAATCAATAAAAAAAAACCTAAGCGATCGCGAATCATTTTAGTTCCATGCATGCATCCATCATCATGAATGTCATATGTGCATTTGTCCCTCTACTAACAAATGTAGCAATTCAAGCATGAAAGACCAGTTTTCCATCACTACAAAAAGCCTCTCCGCAGCGAGGATGGTCTCCACCGAAGCGACTGATACCTCAGGTCAACACCCTCTTGGTTCAAACCCCTCAAGCCCACGTCAGCTTGTGCTCGAACACCTAAAGTCGACATCAGCCTGATTCAGACACCTCAATCCTGCACCATTTTGGCCTCAGACACATTAGGACAACACCACCTTGGCTCCAGGTCTACAGTGCATCAAGTCCGAGAAGACATCTTCCGACATCTCCAGTTCGGCAAAGGCAACCTCCAATGGATGAAGACAGCCTCCAGCATCTACAGTTTGGCAAAGATAATCCACATGTCTATAGCTTGGCAAAGACAAGCTCCGACATCTGCAACTTGGTAAAGACAACCCCCAACATCCACAAACATAAAAAGACCACCTCCAGTGTCTACAATTGGTCAAGGATGCCAAGTTCTCAAAATACAAATCGGTCAGGGATGCCAAGTTCTCAAATACAAATCAGTCAGGGACGCCAAGTTCTCGCATACAATTCGGTCAGAGATGCCAAGTTCTCAAATGCAAATTGGTCAAGGATGCCAAGTTCTCAAAATGCAAATCGATCAGGGACGCCAATACAATTCGGTCAGAGACGCCAAGTTCTCAAATGCAATTTGATCAGAGACACCAAGTTCTCAAAGGCAAGTAGGTCAGGGACGCCAAGTTCTCAAAATGCAAATCGGTTAGGGATGCCAAGTTCTCAAATGCAAATCGGTCAGGGACGCCAAGTTCTCAAAATGCAAATCGGTCAGGGACGCCAAGTTCTCAAATACAAATCGGTCAGGGATGCCAAGTTCTCGCATACAATTCGGTCAGAGACGCCAAGTTCTCAAATTCAAATTGGTCAAGGATGCCAAGTTCTCAAAATGCAAATCGATCAGGGACGCCAATACAATTCGGTCAGAGACGCCAAGTTCTCAAATGCAATTTGATCAGAGACACCAAGTTCTCAAAGACAAGTAGGTCAGGGATGCCAAGTTTTCAAATGCCAATCGGTCAGAGGTACCTCACGCCCCTAAATGTTTCAACATCTCGATCAGATACATCAAGACTCTCAACACTATCAACTACCACACAGCCCCCGCGACTTGCTCTCCTGCAGGTAAGCACAGCAAAGGTACGTTAGTCCCCCAACATATCTCAAAATATGTATACATTCATAAATGTTGCATGATTACTCATGGCTTTAGCTATCTCTATCTCCGCAAATAGCGACGTAAGCTTTAGTTCCTTAAGGTGACAGCCTCCGAATTATCAAAAGGCCCAGGATCCTAGACCTGTTCCTAACTGTCCAGTGGATTTCGAACTACGTCCAGGCTTGATTCCCATCCGAGATACGTAGGTAGCCTACCATAGGTCCAGCCACTCGATCAACATGGTCACCCTTTTTCCGGACAGTTATTGTAAGCCCGAATCTTCCCCAGTGAGAACGCCCTCAAATAGTCTCCCTCAAGTATAAAATCTTGATTTAGGGTCCTACTCCTGAACTAAATCTCAACATAGGTTCATACTCCTGAACTGAGTCCCCATTTAGGTTCATACTTCGGAACTAAACCACAACTTAAGTTCATCCCCAACGAAAAACAACGGAATTCCGTCTCTTCCCTCATTATCACCTCCGGCAGCAAATGTAAGACCGATCCCTTCAAATGAAGTCCACAAAAGGACCATCAATCCCAAATCTTTAAGGTCTGAGGCACCTAAAATGCCATCATCAAGGTTTGAGTCAGCTAAGACGCCATCATCAAGGTTTGAGGCACCTAAGATACCATCATCAAGGTTCGAGGCACCTAAAGACGCCATCACCAAGGTTCGAGGCACCTAAATACGCCATCACCAAGGTTCGAGGCACCTAAAGACGCCATCATCAAGGTTCGAGGCACCTAAGATGCCATCACCAAGGTTCGAGGCACCTAAGATGCCATCATCAAGGTTCGAGGCACCTAAGATGCCATCATCAAGGTTCGAGGCACCTAAGATGCCATCACCAAGGTTCGAGGCACCTAAGACGCCCTCAAGGTTCGAGGCACCTAAGACGCCATCATCAAGGTTCGAGGCACCTAAGACGCCATCATCAAGGTCCGAGGCACCTAAAACGCCATCATCAAGGTTTGAGGCACCTAAAAATGCCATCATTAAGATTCAAGGCACCTAAGACGCCATCACCAAGGTTCGAGGCACCTAAGACGCCATCATCAAGGTTCGAGGCACCTAAGGCGCCATCATTAAGGTTTGAGGCACCTAAAACGCCATCACACACAACACTAGGAAAGCGATAAATCGCAATCATCCCTAATTCGACAAACCAAAATCATTACCAGGGCGACTTCCCAAAAATAGTCAAATCATAGGGCAACTTCCCAAAAATTGTCAAATCATAGGGCGACTTCCCAAAAATAGTCAAATCATAGGGTGACTTCCCAAAAATAGTCAAATCATAGGGTGACTTCCCAAAAATAGTCAAATCATAGGGCGACTTCCAAAAAATAGTCAAATCATAGGGAGACTTCCCAAAAATAGTCAAATCATAGGGTGACTTCCCAAAAATAGTCAAATCATATGGCGACTTCCCAAAAATAGTCAAATTATAGGGCGACTTCCCAAAAATAGTCATATCTTAGGGCGATTTCCCTTAAATAGTCCCTCTAGCGTCGACGTCTGAAGACAGTCAAAAGACCCGAACTACGACTGGCTTGATTCCTCTTAAGGATACGTAGGTATCCTACCATTAGGTTCAGCCATCAGACCAAAATGGTCATTCCTTTCCCCAGCAGTGCGGATATATAACTCTAGCCATCAGACCATAATGGTTATGTCCTATCCCCAGCAGAGTTTCTTTCAGCAATTGACTGCAGAACTCGCTCACCAGGTTGACATCCTTAAATAGTCACTCTAGGGTCGACGTCTGAAGATAGTCGAAAGACCCGAACTACGACCGGCTTGATTCCTCTTAAGGATACGTTGGTAGCCTACCACTAGGTCCAGCCACTCGACCACTTTGGTCACCCCTTTTCCCATTTTGTCAAATATGGAGCCTTACTCTTATCGACGACCCCGCTTCCTTCGAAAGCGTCGTCGGCGAGGGGCTACTGTAAGTGCTCCAATTTGAGTCGTTAGTATTTTCGTTAGAAAACTAACAAAAGTCCTAACATCCCTAACATTTCAAACTTTTCTAACAAAGCAAGGGTAAATTGGGGATTGCTATTTGGAGTTAAACAAGTAAAGGAATCTCACAAATGTTGAATTTCTGAAACTGGAAGCTGCTGGAACAACAGCTGGTTGAATTTTTTAAAATATATTCCTCTTGTCCAAAGACTGGAGCAGCATTTAATGAACAGTGCACGCCTTCAGAGTCATCCGCGCGGATGGAATTGTCATTTCCAGTGGCCTATAAATTGAACCCTTCTCTCTCAGTTTACACAACACAATTCACTCACAGAAGCTATTCTCTGGCGAAAAACAAGGAGAAAACAGTGGGAATCCTTAGATTGCCACCATTTTCTCTTGAGTCTTTCCCAATCTCACCCCAAACACTCTCAAATCACTCTTAAACATACACAAGCTCAAGCTCAAAGCAACACTAAAGAGGAGGATTAGAGAGAAAACATAGAGGACTTAAGTGTTATCTACTTGTTTTCATTTTGACCAACTCTATCATAAAACACTAAACACATCCAAGCCTTGAATCCATTCAAACACAAACACAGACACAAGAAGATAGGGTTAAACCACCATTGGTAAAACCTCCTTCTCCTTACCCTAAACCTCTCTCATCCATGCATGCATTTCACATTTCAAAGATGTAATTTGTTTGTTGTCCATCCCTTGCCCTAGATCCAAGAGGATCTCCATGGAAGTTCATCTCCATGGATGATCTTCTACAAGGATCAGCATTCTTTCTAAATTGTTGTCTTTCATCTTACACAAATCATTTCTTACTCACTTGAAAATGTTTTTCTAAACCTAAAAATCATTTTCATGCATAAAATCTTGATTTCAAAGTTAAATCTCCCCTTCCCAAGCAAATGAAATGCTTTAAGTCCTAATGTACCCTAAGGATGGCTTGATATAGTAGATCACCACTAAAATGTTTAGTGATCACTAATCAAAGCCTAAGGAAATGGGGACAAAGCATGGATGCAAACCCCTTTTTTAAATCACATTTTCCCTCTTGAGAATGTTGCTGTCCAGTAGCCTTTCTCTAAGACCTCTGTCTATTGTCTAATTTTTTGGACACAGAAAAACTTGGAATTTGGTGTTGACTACAAAATACTTTTTGTATCCAACATCCATAGGATTCCAGAAACATTTTTAATTTATTTTTTCCTTGAGTATAACTCCCTTTTTCAAATTATTTTCCAAAAGTCAGTTTATCAGTATCTGGAAATCTAGATTTCACATCTGAGATTTCCAGAAAGTTTTGGTCCCTCAAATCATCTCCAATCATAAAAATATTTTGTAGTCACCTTATTTTTTATGTTGTGAACAACTTTCATTCTCTGACATTCCTCAGATTTTGAAGTTTTAAAGCTCTTAAATCCATTTGAAAATCAAGTGTCCACTGCCTTTTACATTCTGGCAGAATTGATTTTCAACTTCATGGAGTCTTTTGATTACCAAAACTCAACCCTAAAATCATACCAAAAATCATGGGACTTGTTTAAGGTCTAATAAAGAGTTCTCAATTTTTAGTTCTCTCATTTTTCACTTATTCTAACCAAAACACACACACACACACACAAATGGTTTCAAATTAGGAAGACTCGTTTTACGAGGCATTCCGGGTGAACCCTAACGTTCTTCCCGGAGTGTAACGTGACCTCCGAACCCAAATCTCTAATCTCGGGCATTTTTAAAAGTTTTGGCCCTTAAAATAAAAATGGCATGGCGACCCCGTTTGATTTTTCAAAAAAATAAAAATCGGGTACATCACAGTTACCCTTGTAGTGTCCACGAATTATATACCAAGTTTGGTATAGAACCCTTCAATAAGCCGCTTCTGAGATGGATTGAGTTGAGGAGGAGTGGTGGATGGAGGATCCAAATGATAATGGGTGAATTGAAGTGGATTGGAGGTAATTGAGGGAGGATTGGAGGGATTTTTGGGTAGGAGAGCGAGAGAGGTGTGTGTTTGCAGTGTGTGTGTTACGTCTCTAATTTGGCAGAGTAACAGTAGGACAAAGAGGGATCCAAATATGAGAGGGGGAGGGCCTTATTTATAGGCTGCTGATGATGGGCACAATGTGTCGTACAACTTCTTGCGACCACTTTCCATGGATCGAGTTCTCGCGTGACACAACATGTCACTAACCATTTCTGGCGCCAAAACCTGGTTCTAGAACATTCTAGGTTAATACCCAAAAGGTCCAAAACTGGTTTATTCCTTGTAGGTCCTTTTGCATGATCAAAGTAATGAAAAGTACTTCCTTCGTAAGAAACTTATGAAATGTTTTCGGAAGTCTCGGAATGGACCGGGAATTTAGCAAGATGCCCCCTAATGCAATTTTATCATATTAAAATGCATCTAAAAAGGGGCGCAAATTGGATTGGTGTACTTACAGGTTGCCTCTAACCTATACTGTTTTGTTGAGTGTTTGAGGGGGTTAGTGGGGTTGCATAAGAGCAAGGGGCTCTATCTGGCTTTGATTGACCATTGGTGGGATGTTACCCACAAGTTTCACTTCTTTTGGGGGGAGGCTACCGTGACCCCTACTAACTACGCTGCCATTACTGGCTTGTCCTTCAAGGGGCTCAGCTTAGAGTGGCATGACGGGTATACTAACAGGGAGCTCATGGATCTATTGGGGATCGTTCCCGAGCTGAGGAAGGGGATGGGCATGGAGTATGCCATGGTGGTTGGGAAGCTGATCGAGAGCATAGCTCGGTATGAGAGAGGGGATCAGACCATCTCCGCTGAGCAGATTGCCCACTACTTCTTGTGGTTTTCCCTTTTCAGCACCTTATTTGGGCATGCCGAGGGCACAGCTGTGTTCGCTTTGCTGGGGTCTTTGGTGGATATTTATAGGATCGATGATTTTGCCTGGGGTCGGTTTGAGGTTGATCAGCTGGGCGGTGCTGAGCGCTGGACGGATCGGAGGTATATCATGCGGGGCCTCACCTGCGATGTTTATTATTTGGGGGAGAGGGTGAGTGGGCAGCACGGTTTAGGGATGGCTCCTTTGGCACCAGTTGAGCCTCCGGAGGACATGTTATATCCCCGGGAAGGGACGACGAGCTGACAATGGTTTAGGGCTGGGCAGCCTGCCTTGGAGTATGTCACTAATGAGCCTTATCTGGCATTTGTGAGATGCAGGCTGAGGACGCCTTAGGTGCTGGCAAGGGAGGGAATCTCATTCGTCAGGCTCCCTCGAGCTAATTTCTCATATATCCAGGAGGGGGTTAGGATGCGGGCGCAGATACCTCTTCTAGAGGTGACACCTCGCGCTTTCTGGACCCGGCCTGAGGCCCAGGTATGTGATGGTCACATTTCGATATTCTAGCTTTTGTATATCTTATGCCATTGCTTTGACTGTTTCTGATGCTTTCATTATTTTTTGTGCAGTACTCGGCTCGAGTTGTCGATCGACTTCTGCACCATGTCATCAGGGCCAAGAGGTTCATCCGCAACCTTGTGACGCGGGGGAATGCTTAGGGCTTCAAGAGGACATCGCGGCTAGTGCCTAGTGCCTCTGTGCGAGAGAGGTCCCTTATTCCGGCTAGCAGGCCTATGCCAGGCAGGCGATCTATAGAGACTCCCCGCTCTCAGCCCAGAGAGTCGGTTCCTCTCCGGCAGTCGGCGGACATCCCTCTTTCTCCTTACATGGATAGGAGCGTTGAGATCTCTCCGGATCACGTCATCTTTGGGGGTATGGAGGGACCGGACTACGTACAGGGCGGAGCCGATGAGGCCTCTTCTTCGCACCAAGGAGGTTATGGCACCTTTCAGCCATAGGGGGATTACGGGACTCCCTTGCAAACCCAGGGGACGTATGGACAGGGCGCTGATGCCTTATCTTTCAGCTACGACTTCTTTACTGACATCGGGGTGACATATCGAGGTGTGCCTGCTGATCCTGATGACACTTATTTTGACGCCAAGCGGGACGACGTAGAGCTGGGGGTGGCTTTCCCAGAGGCAGCTGTTAAGGGACCGAGCACGGCTCAGAGGAGAGTTCAGAGGCGTGGCAAGGCGATCGCTAGGGAGGATGATCCCGGTTCTGATCTAGATAGTGACTCCGATTGACGGTGAGTGCCTATATTTGTTAGGGCAGAAATAGAGAGAAAACATATACATTTTATGGACATTATTTATACTTTTTTTTGGGTTGTAATAACTAGACTACTACATTATTGTTTTTTTTATGTTCTGTTAATTATGCGTTGAATGCAAGTTGCATGAGCCCAGTTTTGTTCTTTATATGGGCATTCATGTGATGCTTGTTGGGATTTTGAATGAAAAATGGAAATAGGCATATTTTGTTGCTGTTTGGTTGTTTGTGGAAAGAATGTTTCATTGGGGGATAGCAGTTTTTACTGCTGTTAGAATTTTTTCTACTGGGTGACAATGTCATCCACATGGATGAGTTGGAGGCTGCAATCTCATCCACACAGATCAGGTTGGCATCTGACAAGGTTAATTAATTTTTACCTCAGATCTGGTTTACATCCTCCCTTTAATTCAAACATCTTCTTCTCTGTTTTCAAACTTCTGAAGATTCGGTCCAAACTCACAAAAATCCATGGAAAATTTCTCAAAGATGAAGAATTCACCCAAATTGCCAAAGGAGATGCAAATGATCTTCTTTGACAAGTTCAAGGAGTGGTCTCGGGAAATCATGCATGGAAACAAGGTACATCTTTTGCTTTTCTTATGACGAGATGGTTCCCACCCTTAAAGATTTTAGGGCTTTACTCGGAGGTCTCGAGGTGGAAGAGGTTGCAATCACCTTGCCCGGAGGGATGTCTTTTGTCAACAAATTATCTAGCCTTCTTCAAATCTCCCTGGAAGAAACCCAAGGTATGATTCGAGGACTCAATTATTTTGACATTTCCGATCACCTGGATAGGTTTAGGAGCTTGTCTATGGTTGGTGATTGTTATTGGGATGCATTTTCTCCTTGTGTGACTGGGTCCTTGTTTATGGTCTGTTCCTTCGGGATGTGCCACCGGTCTCTGTTGGACATTGTTGTACACTGACGATCGGGTCGGGATATTGTCCCTTAATTTTGGGAGAGACCCTTCACGCTATCGACAGGTTGGCTACCGAGAAGGGATACATGTACGGGGGAAGCCCGTTTTTGCTGTCGATGTGGCTAATGGAGAGGCTGGGAGTCCTGCGGGAGGCTCCATATACATTCAGGCCATGGACTTTTGCCAGGAGGGGGTTACTATCAAGATTGAGGATCAGGCCTCGTGGGAGCACTGGATGGCTCAACGCCGTACTCAGGATAACCAATGGTGGGTACCGCATTGGCAGATAGAGACTCGGAGGACACTCCAGGATGGATCTCAGGTAGTCATGCTTCCGGGGCTTTGTCAGTCTACCTTCTATATTCCGGCTCTAGCTCTCCGACAGTTCGGGATGGAGCAGATTCCTTTGGAGGGATGCAATGATATTGCCACCAGGATGGTGATTTCCATTTCTATGGATGACTTATCTGCATTCTCCTTCTTTTCCCGGGTATGGAGGTATCAAGTTTTCCCTCCTGTGGTCCTTCTCAAGCGTCTGGAGTGCATTTTTCTGACCACTTGGTACTTGGATGGGTATGAGAGACATATAGGAGAGACTCAGATAGCTCTTATGAGGAGGTGTGAGGTCATTGTGGGACCAGAGGATATCCCTATTTCAGAGTTGAGGAGAGCCGAGGTGAGGGCTAGTCCTTATGACAGGAGCGGAGACGACATGTTCGATTATGAGGCGCGAGTGGAATGCCAGAGAGGCAGGGTTCCTATGGCACCGCCTAGAAGGCAAGAAATCAGGGACGAAGCCCAGGCAACTAGAGCCTTGATAGAGGCTGGCTTGATGGACCCGGCCCCCATGCCAGAGCGGGGAGAAGGAGGAGGGACATCATTCCCGTGCACAGGAAGAACACGAGGCACGGTGGGAGAAGACGGAAGAGGAAGGAAGGGGACGCGAGCACTAGCGGCTAGAGCTTTGAGTATCCACTGATCGTCCTTGCAGGCACATTAGTTTTAGTTATTTTATTATTATGTATATTTTTTTCTTTTAGCTTAGTTGTGAGTTTAAGAGTAGACCGGGATTGAACTCATCAAAAAGTGTTTAAATTTAATGAATATATGGATTGCATTAGGTTTTTCGAGATGCAGTTATGATTCGATCATTGTGTTGATGAAAAAATATGATATTTGTTTATGTTTTAGACTGAACCGTTTTCGGCTGCCTACGTTCCCCTTTTACAAGAGGACTAAGGGGCTCAGGTCTCTGTAGTTTGACTCTATGAGTTGTTCATCATTTTTTTTAGAGAGAAGTGCAACCCTGTTTTTTTACCTAGGCCGCCCTTTCGGGTTTTCAACCTAGTTAGGTATTACTCTTTTAGCACTTTTGAGAGGGAAATGACTCGGTCTTCAGGCATAGTA
Source organism: Adenophora triphylla var. japonica (assembly GCA_022495995.1). Classification (NCBI taxonomy): domain Eukaryota; kingdom Viridiplantae; phylum Streptophyta; class Magnoliopsida; order Asterales; family Campanulaceae; genus Adenophora; species Adenophora triphylla. The sequence goes on from JAFEMH010003415.1 coordinate 205,087, forward strand.
ACTACGGAGCTTGTCTTCTTTTAATGGATGCACAAAAGAATTTACATCTAAGTCTGCGAGTGGCTCCTCCAGAGAAGATCTTCTGAACTACATAGGGGCCGATCCAGACAGGCTCCCATTTGCCAAGCGGGTTGGCATGGGTCGGAGGCTTCTCTTTTAGCACGAGGTCTCCTTCTTGGATGTCCCAATGTTTCACTATTTTGTCAAAGACTTTGAACAGCACCGTGGTTTGGGGTTGATAAGGGGACGACTTGTGACGAGTTATTTTGAACTCTGCCAATAATCTGTCACATTCTCCTTCAAAATGGGAGCCGTTATCAGAAATTACTTCAGCCGGCAACCCGTATCTTCACATGATGTTTTCTTTGATAAAGAGGGCCACCTTCTTGGAATTAAGGACCTTGTAAGACTTGGCCTCGACCCATTTGGTGAAATAATCTATGGCTACCAGGATGAATTCGTGACCATTGCTTCCTGGCAGTGTAACTTTGCCGATGACGTCGATTCCCCATGTAACGAAAGGCCATGGGGTTGTCATGCAGTAGAGATCGTGTGGAGGCAGATGGTTGAGATTTGAATAACGCTGACATTTGTCGGAGCTTCTCACGAACTATATACAATCCATCTCTATAGAGATCCAAAAATAATCCATTCTCAGGATGACTTGCATTAAGGCTCGAGCATTCATGTGAGGGCCACAGGTACCACCATGTACTTCATTCATTAGCTCAGCGGCCTTTTGTTTGCTGATGCAGCATAAGAGGGGGCCCCGGTAGCGCTTTTGGTATAATGTGCCTCCTAAAAGGACGTATTGGGAAGCCAGTCATTTAAGAGCTATCATGCTTCTTGCCTTGATTCCCTCTTTGTATTCCCCGTCTTCATTTATGAAAGAAGCTTCACCGCTTTTCAAGTACTGGCAGATCTGAGCAAACCACGGGTCATCCACTGGTTCATATTTAGCTTTAATATCAAAACAGTAGGCTGGGTTTTCTCTTCTCCCAACCCTGAATGGCTTGACTAATTTTCCTTTGGGTATTTCCATAAGAGAGGCTAGTGTCGCTAGGGCATCTGCGAATCTGTTACGATCTCTGGGCATATAGTGGAAGCTGACCTCTTTGAACTGGGCCACGAGGTCTTCTATATAGGCGTAGTACTTTTGCAGACCTGGATCAACTGTCTTCCACTTGTTGGACACTTGGTTGATGATGAGAGCAGAGTCACCGTACACTTCCAACTCCTTGATGTTCTTTTCTAAAGAAGCCTCCAATCCAGTTATGTAGGCTTCATACTCGGCGGCATTGTTAGTGACCTCAAAATTTAGCTTTATGGCTATGGGAGTATGTTCGTCAGTAGGATCGACCAGGAGCATTCCTATTCCATTTTCCCGTTTATTCGCTGCCCCATCAAAGAAGAGTTGCCAGAGATTTTCTCTTTCTAGAGCAAAAATTCCCTCTTTGGGGGATTGAGGTTCAGGTCCTTGGGATTCATCACTCGGAAAGTCGGCCAACTATTCTGCCATTATCCGCCCTTACACGGATTTTCTTGTCACATAAGTGATGTCGTATTCGGCCAAAAAGAATGACCATTTTGCCAATCTCATGGAGAGAGAGGGTTTGTTGAACAGGTACTTGATGGGGTCCATCCTTGAGACCAAGTGCACTGAGTGAAACTACATATAATGCTTCAACTTTCCCACTACCCAAACTAAACCTGCACAGGTTTCCTCACAAGCTGGGTAATTGAGTTCGATGCCTTGTAGTTTTCTGCTCACAAAGTAGATGGCGCTTTCAACTTTGGAATCTTTCTTCTCCTGTGCCATCATAGCCCCAATTGTTGTATTTGTGACAGTCATGTATAGCAATAGTGGCTTTTGCCGATGTGGTGGGCAAAGGATCGGGGGATTCACAAGGTATGCCTTGATCTTCTCAAAAGTCAACTGGCATTCTGGGGTCCATTCAGTGTATGCGCTCTTCTTCATCAGTTTAAAGATAAGCTCACAGATGGAGGTCAGTTGATTCACAACGCGGCTTATGTACTGGAGTCTTCCCATGAAAGATTTGATTTCTGTCAGTGTTCGAGGCGGTTTCATCTCAACTATGGCTTTGATCTTCTGAGGGTCTGCTTCAATTCCCCATTCAGTTACCATATATCCCAACACCTTTCCTCAATTTATGCCGAAGGAACATTTAGCTGGGTTCAGCCTCATAGAATGTTCTCTGAGACCATTGAAGAATTTTCTCAAATCGATGAAGTGCTGGCCATCGGATCCTTTGGAGTTGACTATCATATCATCCACGTAGACCTCAATTTCTTTATGAATCATGTCATGGAATAGGGTTGTGGCTGCCCTCTGATAGGTAGCCCCAGCGTTCTTCAGACCAAAAGGCATGACTGTATAGCAGTATGTCCCCCATGGAGTAGTGAACCTTGGCTTGGTCTTCTTCAGCCATTTTAATCTGGTTGTAGCCGGCGAAACCGTCGACGAAGGACTTGACTTCGTAGTTGGCTGTGGTGTCTACCAGCATGTCGATATTGGGCAGAGGGAAGTCATCCTTTAGGCTGGCTTTGTTGAGATCTCTAAAATCCATGAAACATCGGACTTTTCCGTTAGCCTTGGTGATTGTTACGATGTTGGAAAGCCAGGTTGGATATTCGATGACCCGGATAAACCCTGCTTTGAGCATCTTCACAATTTTTCCTTTACATGTAATGACCACTCAGGCTTGATCTTTCTCAGCTTTTGCTTTACTGGCTCGACTTCTGGGTCTAACGGTATCCGGTGTTCCACTATGGAGGGATCGAGGCCGGGCATATCCTTGTAAGACCATGCAAACACGTCCACAAATTCTCTGAGTAGTTCGATCAGGGTTCATTGTTCGGTCCCATTGAAGAAACTGCCAATCTGCGTCTCTTTAGGCTCTTCTACAGTCCCTAGATTCACATGAGTCAAAACCTCCTCGGCAGCTTGGGCTCGGTTTTCCTCTTTCTCGACAACCTGCTTAAAGATTTCTTTAATATATTTTTTGTTTAGTGTGTTTGCATCTTTATCTAGTGAATCATTATTAACCGTTTTTAAGTTATTAGTTAATTTATCATTAGTTAAAGTGGCAATCAGAGGATACTCGGAAAGGTCGATCATTTCATTCAGAGCGAAAGGAAATACATCGTTGGCTACAATTTCGTAGTCATCTGGCGTAAGGCCATCAGACGACTCTAGGGACTCAAATTCGACGATAAGAGACTCAGAAGACTTGAGATAGGTGGACACAAAGGGACAAGGGACCAATCCATGCTTCATGATCATCTCTTCTTTGCTTGCGGACGGACCGAAGAGTCTCTGAAATTACCCGGATTTGCGGTGCTGGGCTGCGCGCGAAGCGAAGCGATTGTCTTTCGCGAAAAATGTTTGGGACCTCGCTTTCGGGAAGGAGAGAAGTCGCCACATGGTTTTGTATTTTGAGCTCAAACGTTGAAAAATGACTTTTTTGGGACCTCGCTTACTGGCAACCCTGTTTTGCCTGTAAAACAGTCCGGACGGACTGTGACAACATCTCAGGGGTATTTTGGTCTTTTCACTCTGAAATATGACTGATGTTGACTGAAGGGCTGTGGTATGTGTGCCACGTGCCCCTGTGACTCACCAGGGCATGGGTTTTCGTGCCATTATTCCCGGTTTTGTCCGTTTTTTAAATAACTGTCCGGAAAATGTCCGAAATGCCCCCGAAAAGTCCCGAAAAGTGCTTTTTTTTTAGGAAAAGCTGTACTTTTACGTGTGATAACGTGTGTTGAGTACGCTTTGACGTTGGGATGCACGGGGCAGTCCCGAGACGTCTTGTTGGCTTGAGAACGAGGAGTTAACGGGTTCTGGTTAACCTGGAGCGGACCAGTTAACGGATTCGGGTTAACTTTCAATGAATTTTGACGATCAGGATTTGGGTACTTACAGTTAGCCCCTCAGCGATGTCACTTTCGAAGGAAGTGGGGTCGTTGAAAAAGATAAGGATCCAAATCGGGGGATGCCTTACTTGAAGAGACCTGAGAGGTCAGCTGGCTGGACCCTTAGCAAAAGGATTCCTACGTATCCCGAGCGGGAATCAAGCCGATCGTAGTTCGTAGGTGCAAGGAGCCACGCGTGGGGACCTTGACCTAAGCGAGACTGTTGTGAGGCGTCTGAACCTGAGTGGGACCATTACGAGGTATCTGAACCTGAATGGAGACTATTGTGAGGCATCTGAACCTGAGTGGGACCATTGCGAGGTATCTGAACCTGAATGGAGACTATTGTGAGGCGTCTGAACCTGAGTGGGACCATTGTGAGGTATCTGAACCTGAATGGAGACTATTGTGAGGCGTCTGAACCTGAGTGGGACCATTGCGAGGTATCTGAACCTGAATGGAGACCATTGTGAGGCGTCTGAACCTAAGATTTCTGAAACCTTCGAGGGCGTGTGGCGCCTCAGACTGAGATTACTGAAACATACGAGGGCGTGTGGCGCCTCAGACTGAGATTACTTGAAACATACGAGGGCGTGTGGAACCTCAGACCGAGATTACTGAAACATTCGAGGGCGTGTGGCACCTTAGACCGAGATTATGAGGACGTGTGGCGCCTCAGATCGAGATTACTGAAACATATGAGGGCGTGTGGTGCCTCAGACCGAATTTACTGAAACTTTCGAGGGCGTGTGGCGCTTCAGACCGAATTTGCTGAAACTTTCGAGGGCGTGTGGTGCCTCAGACCGAGATTACGAGGACGTGTTTGTCCTGAGACGAAGTCTTATGTGCCTTGGGTGTTGGACTTATGATGACGGCCAAGTTTTATCTGCTGGGGAAATGGTGGAAATGACGAGAATGGCTGCGTCAAATGGATGTTATAACAACACGGAAGGATTGACTTTCTAACGACGGGGTTAAGAATGGGATGTGGTCTCGGGAGAGACTGACACATTGCTTGGGAAAAGTGCCCAGAGTTCTAACAGAACTAGGGGGATTGATTGATGTTTCTTTTTAGACGGATGGTCTTAGGATCCTGCTGGGGAGGAGTGTTCGGGCTTACGATGATGGCCGAAGAGGGATTGTTGTGCGGGCTTACCTTGATGGCCGCTGAAGTGGGATGGTCGGGCTTACGATTGGCGGCCGGGGAAGTGAATGTTCACTTGCTGGAGTGAAAAGGTATTCGGACTTATGAGGATGGTGAATGTGCGCTCGCCCCCGGAAAATTTTGGATTTCCCGGTTTAAATGAAAAGAAGGAGTCGCCACGCCGTTTTAAGAGGAAACATTGAAAACCTTTATTTAGAGAGAAAAACATGAGTTCGGAGGTCAGGTTACGTGTTGGGAAGAACCGAGAGTTCACCCAACACGCCTCGTCCGTAGACGAGTCTTTCAATCAAAACATCCAAGTAAATCCAAAGTGTGTGCAAATATTGATAATAAACAAAGTGTGATTAAATGCATCTTATTAATTATGGAACGAGAATTACATATTGTGAGCCCATTATTTAGGGAGGCCACATCCCTGATACAAACAATCTAAAAACAGATTACAAAGGAAAAAGGGTCTCTGCAGATGGGTCATGTATGTCGCATGACACATCGCACCAGTGACCACATGTGTCGCGTGACACAGGATCACTTGGAGACAAAGGTGTCGCGTGACACATATGAGCCATCTGCAGAAACTTAACAAGACGAACACAGAATCAACAGAAAGCTATACAGATCTAATCAATTAACTAGATTACGAACGAAATACAGAAACGAAACTAAATCAACCCAGGGAGTGTGGATATAGGTAGATCCACACCCCCTTGGGGTTCAAACACCAAATCCAATCAAATAATCAACAATATAAGCTTAATTACACGAATTACTCAGATTAAACAGAGAGATTGCGATTGGGATTCAGTAATCCAGATAGCTAGGATCTGATTACTGAATCCAAACAAAATTAAATGCTAGAATTAATAGAAATTAAGCAAGAGAGAGAGAGAGAGAGAGATTGAGAGTTAGGGAATCGTTACCCTTGTTGCTTCCACGAATTCTATATCCAGTCAGATATAGAACCCTTCAATTCTTCACCTCTGATCTGGAAGGATTAAGGCAAGAGGCTCAATTGGTGTGGCTTGAGAATTGGGTTTGGAAGGGAGGAATTGGGTAGGTTGAAGGTAGGATAGAGAGGGGTTTGTATTTGGAGAGGTTCGTTACGCTGCAAATTCTGCAGAGTAACAGTAGGCTAAAATTCGGATCCATTTATGAGAGGGGGAGGGTCTTATTTATTGGCTGCAGTTGGCTGCCTTAGTGTGTCGCACGACCTTACGCGTCCACTTTTCATGCCTCAAGCTGTCGCGTGGCACAAGGTGGCTCAACCGCTTTTGGTGCCAAAAACCAGTTTCTGGAACATTCCGGGAAAATACCCAAAAGGTCCAACAGGTTTTATTCCCAAGGGGTCCTTTGGCATGAATAATGTACCAAAAGGTACTTCCTTCGCGGGAAACTCATGGAACGTTTCCGGAAGTCTCGGGATAGGCCGGGAATTTACCAAAACGCCCCTAAATGCAATTTTATTATATTAAAATGCATCTAAAAGGTTGCGAATTGGATTGGCGTACTTACAGAGCCCCTCGGCAACGTCACTTTTGGAAAAAGTGGGGTTGTCGATAAAATAAGACCCAATCTCAATGAGCGGCTAGGGTTAAGGTGAAGGGCTAGAAGGGTGAGAAGGGGAAAAGATGGCTGGACCTTTCTGAGAAAGGATTCCTACGTATCCCTTGAACAAGGGAATCAAGCCAAATCGTAGTTCAAAAATACCAAAATTAAATTCATAAGCCAGAAAGGGGTAGAGACGTATCTTCATACCTTTGCTGTGCTTACCTGTTGTTTCCTGTGGGATCGGGTAGTTGCTTTCTTTCTCACCAGGTTGTAGCTGCCGGAGGGTCTCATGCTGCAACTGGTACTTTTGCGAGTAGCTGCCGGAGGGTCTCATGCTATCGCTTTGTTGACGAGTTGTAGCTGTCGGAGGGTCTCATGCTGCAACTGGTCTTTTTTGTGGATGCCAGGGGTCTCATACCACTTCTCTTATGCAGGATAGTTGCCGGAGGGTCTCACACTATTGCTGCTTCTCTTTTGTGGATGCCGGAGGGTCTCATACCACTTCTCTCTTTTGCAGGGTAGTTGCCGGAGGGTCTCACACTACTGCTGCTTCTCTTCGTGGATGCCAGAGGGACTCATACAACTTCTCTTCTTCTTTGCTGGGGATGAGTATAGCTGCCGGGGCTCTCACGCTATCTCTTTTCTGCTCTGTTGGGGATAAACGTAGCTGCCGGGGGTCTCACGCTACTCCTTCTGTTCTGTTCTCTGTCGTTGATAAGTATAGCTGCCAGGGGACTCACGCTATCTCCGCTTTTCTTCTGTCTTGTGGATGCCAAAGGGACTCATACCACTATGTCGGTGCAAGGTAGTTGCCAAGGGACTCACACTACTTCTGCTTCTGCTGGGGATAAAATGTAGCTGCCAGGGGACTCATGCTACTTCTTTTCTGCTCTTTGTGGATGCCAAAGGGACTCATACCACCTCTTTTGCTTTGTTGATGAATGTAGCTGCCAGGGGGTCTTATGCTAATCCTTTCTTCTCTGTTATTGGTTTTGCTGTTGGACGGCCTTCGCTTGATTGCCGCTTTTCTTTTGTGTCCTTAACTTTCCTTGGAGAGCTGGGGGGACTCTGCTTCTTTCCTGTGCCTCGAGGCTACTGGCTTCTGGAAATTTGTTCGTAAAACCGGGGATTATGTCTTTCGGGGAATTGGTTTCTTTTCGTGGGGCTGTTTGTATTGCTGAGCTCTTCTTGGGGGCTGTCACGGATACACATGCCTCTTTGCTTTTTCCTTTCTTCTCCTGTTTAGTCGGAGGGCCGGTCTTCGGGACTCAATTGATTATTGTACCTGCGGGGGTAAAACAACATATGCCAGCGCTACGCCTAAACAAGCCTATCTTGTTAGCAAAGATTAATATATGTTAGCATGGTTTGCGCGAGTCTGTCTGTCCTGGGAAAGCGAACGCCATTATTGGGTTAAAGGTTGGCTTTGTCAGGTTTATATATGGGGTTTTGGGATTGTTTCTGGTAGGTGTGTATAGCAGGGGTCCTCTCATGTGTATTTTCAGGGGTATGTGTATGGCAACGGCGAGTTGGAAAATGCTCTGGGGTAACCACTGCAGGCTTTTCCACACTGTCTGCTCTCAGCCAAAGTATGTCTCCCGACATGTTATGTCTGTTTGGTTTCTTCTGTCGCACGACTGAGGGAGGCTCGCAACAGCTCTTTCAAAGTCGGTCCAGACTTCATTCTGCAGACACTGTCTTCTTAGTAGAGAAACCCAGCAGCCCTTATTTGGCAGATAAGCGATTTCTTTGGTCAAGACTGTTACTTTTGGCTACAATGGAACATCATAGCAAAGAGGTTGCTTCCCGGGAGTGTCAATTTCATCGGGACTTCATCGAAATTTGGGGATTTCATCTGAGGCAACATAGAAATATTATCGACAAGCGTTACAGTATGCCTTGTATTTGGTCCTTGAAAGATTGGAGGGTTGACTGGGATTTGCTTCGGGCTGCATCCTGCTTCTGGGATTCCGAGCGCCATGTATTCTCTTTGTCATACAATCATCTGACCCCAACTATGGAAGATTTTAGGGCGTCGATGTGCTTGGGTTAGGCGGCTACCGTAGCATTCCCCGAGACGCCGGTTGGTTGAGGAGCAGCTATCCGACTTTTTATCTCTCGCCCGCGGATCGTGTATTGCCTATGATTCTCGGGTGATGGGTCCATAGATTTGACTCGGATGGCTAGGTTGCGTCTGTCCCGTCCCGAGCCGCTTTGACCTTTCTACCTCTCTGGATATGTTCATGCTGTTCACACTGTCAGCTTACTATTTCTGCGGGTATGCCGGAGTCTGCTCAGGTGCTTTGTTGGAGATTGTTAGGCAAATGAGGGGTGACCGGGGTATAGATTCTCGTAAAATTCATTCTGGCCAAGGGGCGATGGATGTTGTACCACTGTTGCTGGCTGAGACTTATCACGGTATTGACAGCTAGCGGGGATCGACTTCATGGGAGCGGGCAGCCCCGAAACTATTATCTCTCGTGGTTCTTTGAGAGGTTACGCTTGATCGGACCATTACCGTAAGTTCGGACGGCCATGCCCCGGGTGACTCGGCCACGTAGGGCCGGTGAGGGATGAGGTTGCCGATAGTTGGCGGATGAGGTTGTCACGGCACGAGACCACCGATCCGAGCTTTTGGATTCCCGCCCGGAATATACTGCACTACGAGAGATATTCAGATGGATCAATAGTAGTCCGGTTGCTCGGTTTGCACGTATCCTCTTTTCTCGTGTCCCATCATTGGTGAGTAGACAAGATAGGTATCCTCGACGAGATCATCCAAGCTTTGAGGGAGAGATCGGTGACCGATACTGTTCCGATGTCCATGACCGAGCCCCGTGCTATACAGCTTTTTCAAAGCAGATCTTTTACGGAGGGCTTTCTTCCCATTCGTGTGATCCTTCGGCAGTCTAGCGGATTTACATTTCCGACCACGAGTATCCGGATTGGTATGAGGAGCATCGTGGTTCTGTCCCGATTGGCTATAGAGACTCGCCGCCAGGAATACTTGGGAGTAGACTATCCGTCCAGTCGAACTCTTAGGGATATAGAGGCACGGGGAAACCCAGACAATGTTACCGGCGATGCTGCTGATGACTATGAGAGGCAAGAGATCCGGAGGGCTGCTTTAAGAAATGATCCAGAGATGAGAGCTCGCAGAGAGGCGTTGCGGCAAGAGAGGATTGCTAGGGCCGCCTTGAGGGAGACTGGTCTGATTGAACCGCCGGCGCGCGTTATTCCTGAATTGGGACGGGCTCAAACTGACTTGTTTGACATTCCTAAGCCAAAGACCTCCCGGGACCGAGAAAGAGGAAGGATAGAGGAGCGACTCGGGAGCGGGGACGAGCCTCTAGACACACATTTTCTTTTTATTTTGAGAGACTTGAGACTCTTTTTGCTTTATGTTTTGAGAGTAGGAATTATCTCGTATAGGAAACCGAGTACCCTTTGATTACTTAATGCGAGCATGTAATAGATGTTATCAATGTTTTCTTTTATTCGCAACAAGCTTTTTGAGTCAAAAGGTAGGCCGTGCTTGAACTCATCAACAAGAATATTAACTCGAAATGATCCTTTGAAAAGCCTTGGGACTGTAATCAAAACGCATTTTGGTAGAAAGAGAGATTTTTTTTTTTTTTTTTTTTTTTTTTTTTTTTTTGCAAATAGCTTTAGACCGAACCACAAGTTGTTGCCTACGTTCCCCTTTCGTAAGAGAACTAAGGGGCTCAGGTCTCCGTAGTTCGACTCAATTGACTTTAGTGTTTAAGAAAGGGGAAGATAGAAGGGGGAAATGGTGCAACCCTGTTTTTTACCTAGACCGCCCTCTTTTGGGTTTTCAGTCTAGTTGGGTATATTCTTTAGCACCGGGCGCGTCCCTTATTTTTGCATGGACTGCCTTTTGAGAGGTTTTCAGTCTCATCTGGGACAATTTTGTTGCGCCTTTATTTATCATCATTTTTTATTATTTTTTTAGAGGGGGAAAGACTTGATCATACAAAATACCTCCGCAACTTGTCGCCGTTGACGGGTGCGTAAATGGGTTGCCATCCAAGTCTGACAGCTGCATAGCTCCTCCGGAGAATACTTTCTTTACTAAAAACGGTCCAACCCAAATGAGTGCCCACTTGCCCAACGCACTGCTTTGATTTGAGGGCTTCATCTTAAGGACCAGATCACCGACTTTGATATCCCTGGGCTTCACTTTCTTATCAAAAGCACGGGCCATTCTTCTCTGGTATGCCCTGTTATTCTCCATGGCTTTTAGTCTTCGTTCATCTAGCAGAGCCAGCTCATTATACCGACTTTGGAGCCATTCGATCTCGTTCACCTCATTCTCGAGCAAAACCCTGAGGGAAGGAATCTCTAACTCAATGGGCATTACGGCCTCCATTCCGTAAGTCAGAGCGTATGGGGTTGCACCGGTGGCAGTTCGGATTGAAGTGCGATATCCCCATAAAGCTAAATGCAGCTTTTCCGGCCAATCTCGTCCTCGCTCGGCCATCTTCTTTATAATTCTTTCCAAATTCTTATTAGCAGCTTCAACAGCGCCGTTTGTCTGTGGCCTGTATGGTGAAGATTTGTGGCATTTGACTCGGTATTCAGTGAGCAACCGATCAGTTTCTCCCTCAAAATGGGTTCCATTGTCAGAAATAATCTCGTTCGGGACTCCATAGCGACAGAAAATCTGCTCCTTTATGAATCGGGCAACTTTCTTGGCGGTGAGCACTTTATAAGACGCAGCTTCTACCCATTTTGTGAAGTAATCCATGGCCACTAATACAAATGCATGCCCATTGCTCCCAGGCGGAGAAATATTCCCAATGACATCAATACCCCATGTTGCGAAAGGCCACGGAGTTGTCATACAGTGTAAGTCGTGAGGAGGGATGTGGTTCAGATTGGAGAATCGCTGGCATTTATCACAAGTCCGCACGAAATGGATGCAATCCTGTCTCCATAGTGATCCGTGGAAGTAACCTGCCTCGATGATGCCGTGCATGAGAGATCGAGCGTTCATATGAGGTCCGTGTGCACCGTTGTGAACGTCTTCCATTACTCTTTGAGCCTTTTCTTTGCCGATACATAGCAGAGCGGGCAACCTTGCCTTTTATTCCATAGTTCACCGCCGAGTATGACATACCGTGTCTTGACAATCTTTTAGGGCTTGCAAGCTCTTGGCATGTACTCTTTTTGAGTCTCCTTCTTGGTCAACAGGAAAGGATGCTTCTCCGTGCTTGAGGTATTGAAAGATCTGATTGTACCACGGTTCACTGACAGTCTCGATCTCAATTTCACAACAATATGCAGGATTTTCTCTTCTACCGACCCCGAATGGCTTGATTGATTTACCTTCGGGATTTCCACCAAAGAGGCTAAGGTAGCCAGAGCATGCGAATCTGTTCTTGTCTCGCGGTAGAACTGGAATGATACTTCCTTGAATTGGCCGACGAGTTACGCGATGTAGGCATGGTACTTACGGAGGCATGGGTCTATAATCTTCCATTTGTTGGCGGTGCAGTTGATTATCAATTGGGAATCACCGAACACTTCCAATTCTTCCACATGTCGCTCAAGGGCGGCTTCTAGATCGGCTACGCAAGCTTCGTACTCGGCCGCATTGTTAGTAACTGGGAAATTCAACTTGATTGCTATGGGAGTATGCATGTCGTTTGGGTCTATTAAAACCATCCCAATGCCATTTCCTTTCTTGTTAGCTGCTCCATCAAAGAATAAGCGCCACTTGTTTCCGCTTTCTATAGCGAGGATCCCTTCATCTGGAAAGTGGAGATCCGGCCCTTGATCTTACATCTTGGGAATTCGGCCAAGCTGTGCGCTAATGCCTGTCCTTTAATTGACTTATGGATCACATATTTGATGTCGAATTACGCCAAGAAGAAAGTCCATTTTGCCAATCCGGTGGAGATGTTTCCTCCGTCACCTTGGAATAGATATCTGATCGGGTCCATCTTGGAGACTAAGTGTACGGTGTGGGATAGCATATAGTGTTTTATCTTTCCGACCACCCATACCAAAGCTACGCAAGTTTTCTCGAGGGCAGAGTAATTCACTTCACTCCCTTGGAATTTACGGCTGACGAAATAAATGGCATTTTCAATCTTTGAATCTTTCTTTTCTTGTGCTAGCATAGCCCCAGTGGCCTGTGTGGATCATCGGATATAGAAGTAAAGGCTTGTCTCCGTGAGGTGGGCAGAGAATAGGAGGATTGACGAGATAGGCTTTGATCCTCTCAAAAGCTAGTTGGCATTCCTCGTTCCAAACCACTTCCTGGTTCTTCTTTAGCATCTTGAAGATCGGCTCACATATGGTGGTCAGCTGGTTGACGAATCTGCTGATGTATTGTAGGCGACCCATGAATCCTTTTACTTCAGAGACGGTTCTGGGTGGCTTCATTTCAATGATTGCCTTAACCTTCCTGGGATCTATTTCAATGCCGCGCTCGGTGACCATGTATCCTTAACTTTTCCTCGAATAACCCCAAATGTACACTTGGTGGGTTCGGTCTCATGGAGTGTTCTCGGAGCTGTTGAAGAATTTCCTCAAATCAATGAAATCTTTGTCCATCTGACCCTTTCGAATGAATAATCATGTCATCTACATACACTTCAATCTCTCTGTGGATCATGTCGTGGAAAAGGGTAGTGACTGCTCTTTAATAAGTAGCCCCGGCGTTCTTCAAACCAAATGGCATTACTGTGTAACAATAAGTACCCCATGGAGTTGTAAATGCCGTCTTGTCCTGATCCTCTTCAGCCATCTTGATCTGGTTGTAACCCGCAAAACCATCAACGAAAGACTTGACCTCAAAGTTCGCGGTTGCATCCACTAGCATATCAATGTTGGGCAAGGGGAAGTTATCTTTAGGACTAGCCTTATTGAGGTCTCGGAAATCCACGCAGACTCGAACCTTTCCATTTGCTTTGGTGACTGTTACAATGTTAGCCAACCAAGTCGAATATTCAATTACTTTGATGAAGCCTACCCGTAGGAGCTTTTCAATTTCTTCTTTCACTTGTAAGGACCATTCAGGTTTTATCCGCCTCAATTTTTGCTTGACTGGCTTAATTTCTGGATCCACAGGTATTCGGTGTTCCACAATAGAAGCATCCAGCCCCGGCATATCTTTGTAGGACCAAGTGAACACATCCATGAATTCTTTGAGCAACTCGATCAGGGCAACCCGCTCATTTCCGGAGAAGAAGCTACCAATCTGCGTTTCTTTGGGTTCTTCAGCTGTTCCCAGGTTCACTGTTGTTAATACCTCATCGACAGCTTGGGCCCGACTTTCCTTTTGTTCGCAAGCCTGTTTTGAATCTTTTTCTAAAAATTGTTCATCGATTAAGTCTGCATTATCTTCAATTGAATTAGGCTTAATTATTTTTAAATCTTGATGATTATTTTTTGTTAAGCATTCAATTGTTAGATTGGCAATCACGGGGTACTCAGAAAGATCAACCACTTTATTCAAAGCAAAGGGGAATACAATGTTTACAACTCGAAGACGGTCTTCTGTCGTGAGGACATTAGACCGGTCAGAAGACTCAAATTCTATAACCAGAGACTCGGGAGATTGACTCAAAACACAGGGGATGAATTTAGACTTGGAGGGACGAGGTTTGAGCCCTAGCTTTTCAATCATAGTCTCCTTGTCGGCGACCGGTCCTCGGAACGAAGTCCAGTGCACGCGGTCCTTCTGCGGCGAGTCTCGGCTTGACTAGCTCCACGGCCGAGATTCCTTCTCAAACTCTAGCATAGCTACCACCTCACCGTCGGAGGAAAAGTTAATCGGATCATTCGGCTCCTTAGCACCATCTCTCATTTACGCCAAAGACGTACCGCTTCCGAGGCTCGACGGCCACGCTCTTCAAACAAATCGCCAACTCGCCATCAATATCTGCGGAGTCGGCACCGCGAATTTTACATATTGTGTGCTCATCAGTAACAAGCTTTTAAAAGCGATTCTCATATTCGGGTCCCCGAAGTGGTAGCTGCTCTCGTAGGTGGCGATCACACCTTGCCTTTTGGGCAAACTATCAAACATTTCCTTCACCGGGTTCTTGCTATTGGCGAACCTCTGGATCGTTTTCATTCTTTCTTCCGCTGGAATCAGCCTTGGCTCAGGACAAACAAACATGTCCCCATCTTCTCTGACAAAGTGCTTATTCAGAGACCAAGCGTACGGGCGCATTTCGGGCTTCTTGTACTTTCTACCGGCTCTTTGAGGTCATCTTTTCTTTGAAAGCCTCGGTTTTGTCATACACCTTATCTTCCTTAGTCACGGCATACCCCGGACCTTGCCTGTTTCTCTTAGCCGCTGGCGGCCTGAGCCTACACGGTCCTGTTGGCGTTTTCCCAGCCCAGCACCGGGGATATAGCTCATACCTCTTAGCATTTTCAACACAGGAGGAATCTTGTCTCGAAGATGTCGTCGGATCTATGGTACAGACTTGCCCCTTAGGCTTCTCAATTGTGAATCCGCTGAGCATTGGATTTTCTTGGTCGAGTTTGATCTCCATTACTGGTAAGGTATTCGCGCTGGTTTCTCCGATCATAACACTATCTCCATAGATGGTTGTCAGCACCCCTTCCTGCACAAACTTTAAGCATTGATGAAGCGTGGAAGCTACGGCTCCAATCTCGTGGATCCGAGTGCGCCCAATAATGCTGAGAATGTAACAGGAATGTCTATAACCTGAAAATCCACCATCATCTCCTTACCTCCAAACATCAGATTAAGAGAGACTATCCCCAACACTACTCGGGACGTCGAATCATAAGCCTTTATGGTTTGGTTGGATGGTTTGAGGTTCTGCGCGTTGATGTCCAACATACTCATCATTTTGGCGGGGAGCACATTCATGGCTGACCCGTTATCTATCAACACATGGGGAATCCGCCGTCCCTCCAAAGGCACCGTAATGTGTAAGGACTCGTTATGTTTCTCACCGTAAGCAGGCAAGTCAAGATCTGTGAAAGTAATGATATTCCCATACTGCGCCGTTCCAATCGGTGACATGCTTCGTGCAGGGTAGCGTTGACAGATACCTTCATGTTGGCTAAAGCTTCTTCCAACTTTAATTTGTGAGGGTAGGAGGATGTAAGTAGGGACCACAAAGAAATATCGGCTTGCGTTCTTTTCAAGCGTGTCGCATATCGGGTCTTCTGAACTTCTTCGTCTAGCTGTGAGGATTACGAGAGGGCGAGGGTTAGAGCACACAACCGCTTTCCCTTTCCGGATGGATCTGGATCATTTACTCCCAACATTCTTCCTGAGCGAGTCAACAGATTAACTTCTTCTTTGTTCATCAACCACGAACTCTTTGCTAGCTTCCTTGAGTTACGCTAACGTGAGCGGGACGGGGTGATTGCTTTGTATGGCCAAGCTGCTTGGCCGTATCTCATTGATGGTCAAGGGTGCTTCCAAACCAGCTGCTATCCTGAGTTCCTCCAGGGAAATTGGGGATTCTCTAGGAGTCATTGAAGACATAGTATTAACAATCAAGCGCTCTTCATAATCATCAAGCTCAACAATATTATTCACATCATGCAAATCATCGAGATACAAAACATAGCAGAAGTTATCTTTCATTTCATCAGAACAGGAGGTTACATCAGTTTCGACCTCATTACAACCATTGCTATCATTCCCAACTACGGGTTCTCCAAACTCTAATACATTAACAAAATAATCATTCTCAAAGTCAATAAGATTCACATTGTTGCTCGGCAGAGGATTGTTGACAATATTTGGGCGGGGAGATTTCTCTATCTTCTTGTCATCCACTAAGCCCTGGATTATCTTCTTGAGAGTTACGCAGGAGTTCGTAGTGTGCCCCGGAAATTGGTGAAAACGGCAATACTTGCTAGCATCCATATGAGGATTAGGGCGAGCAGGACTGTAGTTCTCCAATGGCTTTATCATGCCAGTTCGTAGCAAACCGTTGAAAATTTCCTCCGTTGACATACCCAAATCATCAAATCGCGGTTGTGGCCTAGGTGGAAATCTCATTGGGTTCTGCACATTGTTACTTCCCCTTTAAAGATTATTGATCTTTTGTTGTCTTTGGCCGCTCTCTTCCTCTTGGCGCCATTGCTGAGACGGGATTGGGTGCACGATACCGGTAACTTCCACCACTGTTGTTGCTGCTGGTGTTTGCACTTGGAGTTTGGTTGAACAGTCTATTTTCACTCCTAGCTCCCATTCCCACCATCTCTCGCAGATCTGGGTACCATCCTTTCCCAATGGCTTCCCTAAGCGCTGGCTTAACACATGATAGAAAGATGTCCTTTTGGTCTTGGAGGGGGATTGGCTCCGATAACTCGTTGAGCTTAGCATTCCAACGTTTGTAAAATTACGTGATTGACTCATCCGACTTACGGATAGTTCCTACCAAATCATCCCGGTGTAGTGCGCCATTCCAAATTACCCTTGTACTTTTCCAGAAGGCTTACGTTATCCGGGCTCCAAGTAGTACGGCATTCTTGCTTCAGAGCTAAAAACCATGTAAGTGCCGATCCTTTCAAGGTTAGGTGGAAGTGGGAAGCCATGAATTCGGGAGTGCAGCCCATTGCCCCCATTGTCATCACATAAGTGTCTATATGCGTCTTTGGACAGGCGGTACCATCAAAATCTAGCTTGGGCATCTTAAACTTGTGCGGCAAAGGTGTCACTTGGGTGGGATCCACGACCTTAAGACCACTAGAACCCACGGTTAATCTGTCAATCTGTTGTTGCATTTGTTTCAGCAAAGCTGCCACTTCTGGTGCCAAACTTGAAGTCTGAGGAATTGCAGGAGCCACCGTTGACGACGGTATTAGGAAATCAGAATTAGGTCCCATGGGCAAAGCAGTCGGTGGGAGACCAAAAGTACTAGGAATTCCAATATTGCTGTCCAACAAGCTAATCTGGCTAGGAATCTTGTTTCCATACATATCATAACCGTTAAATTGCCCACCGGGGTTCTGGGAGCTGTATTGTACCGGACCGACCTGCATGCGACCAAGAGAAGATAATCCTGAGCTGACACATGGAGCTGTGTATGGGGTAGAACCATAAATATGCCGAGTAAGGGTGGAACACACTGCTGGTTGAGAAAAGCTGTCTTGAACTATCTGATTTCTTGAGAGCCGGTACTGACCATTCTGCTGAACACCATACTGAACACCCTGATAACCATCTGGATACACACTGTACTGAGGCTGGGAAAAGCTGGTTCGGAACTGAGACCCATGCTGAAACTGCGGTGCTGGAGCATTAGGAGTTGGAGAGGCAATGAGATCAAAGAAATTCGCAGGCCGATCGTCATTTCTGCTGACACCTTGCTGGATAACCTGGCCATGCCCTTGGGAGGATGGGGGAACGAACCTTCCTTGGTCACTTGCAATCATTCCTGGAGACACTGTTTGATCAGATCGCGGAACATAGCTCACTGGGGGAGGCATCGTATTGTAGCTAGGCTGGGTTGGCTGAGCAGGCGAAGCGGATCCGATTTCATTATGGCTATATTCCGTAATCTCTTCATAGGAACCATCCTCTCTACAAAGTACCGCAATCCGTTTGGCTCTCATGGCTTCCACGAAATGGTTGTGAGCTTCTTCTTCACGAGCCTTGGCATTTTGAACTAAGAGACAAGCCTCACGCTCCCGAGCTAGAGCGGCTTCCAGCATCACCCTCAATTCCTCTGTAGTCATCTCATTCAAACCTGTCTGACCCCCTGTCATTGAGCCACCTGCAGACTGAGCAGAAAAAACATCTCCATTGCCGGCCATTTCTGATTCTAAACCAACTGACACTGCTTGCACACGGACCAAACGACCTCCCGAGACGGATGAACGGACCCAACTCGCCGTAGCTGCAGGTGTAGAGAGGGGTTTATAAGGTGTTTGAAGGGAAATTTTTGAGTAACAGGAGAGGGAAAGAAACGGGACAGACTCGCACAAACACAAATTTATTTATGTTCAAGTATAAATTAGTATTTTAAATCCTAAATACAGTTGGGAAAGGATAAGCCTTTATTCATGCTAACTATACCTCGGGGAAACCTAATGACACAACGTTCGAATTACATCAAATGCTTTGTTTTGAAACATATAATAGGTGATGGTACCTATCCCAAACCCTAACATCTTTATGGAACGAAAAGGTTTGTCCAAATTTCTAAGGAAATTTTGGCAGCATAACGGGTCTTTTCGAAGAATTTCGAAGAAAAATCCGGCATGACCTCTCGTCGGTACATGTTGGCAATGCGGCATGATCTCTCGTTTAGAACACGCCATGAGAGTGACATGTTCCCACGTGAAATCATGTTCATTTGGCAACATGTCCACAAGGTGTGAGGTTTTGGGAGAAGGTATAAGGACCTATATTATTTTTCAAAAACACTTCATTTTGTTGTAATGAAAACATTGTATCAAAACCAACTGTGGGTAAGGTTTTAGTGTGGTGCCACCTATAATGCACTAGGGGTTTAGGTTTGATTTCAGGCGCTCAAGCGTAGGCAAATTTCATGGCCGTCCGCGATGCCGTCAATCGCACCCGAGGGTTCTAAATCTAAGTGATGTAGTGTGCGGCTGACTATATTCCTTTATTTACAAAAAAGAGATTTTTTTTTTATATATTTTTTTGAAAAAGAAAACAACACACACCCTCACACAGGATAAACAGGGAACAACAATCAATTGAGTCACGCTTGATCCAAGGGACTGCCCTCAAACCAGTCTTCGATATGTTACATTCGGTGGCCACCCTTTGTCGCGTGACACAGGACAACCAGAGACAAAAGGTGTCGCACGACCTGGATGGTCACTGAACCAGCAGCTCTTCAATCATCAAATCAGCCCCTCTTTTACCATAGCAAGAGCAACACAAAAAGAAGACTAATGCACAAAAAATGAACACAAGCACAAAGGGCTCACAAGTTCCATAATTAACAAGATGTATGAATCACAAATGATTATCAAATAATGCACACAAAATGGATTTATTGGATGTTTGACTAAATAAAACCTTGACCCACTCAACACTTGAAAAACAGGTTTTCAAGTGTTTTATTCCCCAGCGGAATCGCCACTGAATGTGCGCTCGCCCCCGGAAAATTTTGGGTTTCCCGGTTTAAATGAAAAGAAGGAGTCGCCACGCCGTTTTAAGAGGAAACATTGAAAACCTTTATTTAGAGAGAAAAACATGAGTTCGGAGGTCAGGTTACGTGTTGGGAAGAACCGAGAGTTCACCCAACACGCCTCGTCCGTAGACGAATCTTTCAATCAAAATACATCCAAGTAAATCCAAAGTGTGTGCAAATATTGATAATAAACAAAGTGTGATTAAATGCATCTTATTAATTATGGAACGAGAATTACATATTGTGAGCCCATTATTTAGGGAGGCCACATCCCTGATACAAACAATCTAAAACAGATTACAAAGGAAAAAGGGTCTCTGCAGATGGGTCATGTATGTCGCATGACACATCGCACCCGATGACCACATGTGTCGCGTGACACGGGATCACTTGGAGACAAAGGTGTCGCGTGACACATATGAGCCATCTGCGAAACATAACAAGACGAACACGTAATCAACGAGCTATACAGATCTAATCAATTAACTAGATTACGAACGAAATACAGAAACGAAACTAAATCAACCCAGGGAGTGTGGATATGGGTAGATCCACACCCCCTTGGGGTTCAAACACCAAATCCAATCAAATAATCAACAATATAAGCTCAATTACACGAATTACTCAAATTAAACAGAGAGATTGCGATTGGGATTCAGTAATCCAGATAGCTAGGATCTGATTACTGAATCCAAACAAAATTAGATGCTAGAATTAATAGAAATTAAGAAAGAGAGAGAGAGAGATTGAGAGTTAGGGAATCGTTACCCTTGTTGCTTCCACGAATTCTATATCCAGTCAGATATAGAACCCTTCAATTCTTCACCTCTGATCTGGAAGGATTAAGGCAAGAGGCTCAATTGGTGTGGCTTGAGAATTGGGTTTGGAAGGGAGGAATCGGGTAGGTTGAAGGTAGGAGAGAGAGGGGTTTGTGTTTGGAGAGGTTCGTTACGCTGCAAATTCTGCAGAGTAACAGTAGGCTAAAATTCGGATCCATTTATGAGAGGGGGAGGGTCTTATTTATAGGCTGCAGTTGGCTGCCTTAGTGTGTCGCACGACCTTACGCGTCCACTTTTCATGCCTCAAGCTGTCGCGTGACACAAGGTGGCTCAACCGCTTTTGGCGCCAAAAACCAGTTTCTGGAACATTCCGGGAAAATACCCAAAAGGTCCAACAGGTTTTATTCCCAAGGGGTCCTTTGGCATGAATAATGTACCAAAAGGTACTTCCTTCGCGGGAAACTCATGGAACATTTCCGGAAGTCTCGGGATAGGCCGGGAATTTACCAAAATGCCTCTAAATGCAATTTTATTATATTAAAATGCATCTAAAAGGTTGCGAATTGGATTGGCGTACTTACAGATGGCCGAAGAGGGATTGTTGTGCGGGCTTACCTTGATGGCTGCTGAAGTGGGATGGTCGAGCTTACGACTGGCGGCCGGAGAGATGAATGTTGGTGAAAACCAATGGGAATTTTGACGTCTGGAGAAGGAATTGTGATTTAATGTCCGAAGACGGCCTGAGATTTAACGTCTGGGGATGAAACGTTAGTGAAAACTAATTGCAAATTTAACGTCTGGAGACGAGATTGTGATTTAACGTCCAAAGACGGTCTGAGATTTAATGTCTGGAGACGAAACGTTAGTGAAGACTAACGAGAAATTTAACGGCTGGAGATGAGATTGTGATTTAACGTCTGAAGACGGTCTGAGATTTAACGTCTGGAGACGAAACGTTAGTGAAAACTTACGGGAAATTTAACGTCTGGAGACGGAATTGTGATTTAAGGTCTGAAGACGGTCTGAGATTTAACGTCTGGAGACGAAACGTTAGTGAAAACTAATGGGAAATTTAACATCTGGAGACGAGAATGTGATTTAACGTCCGTAGACGGTCTGAGATTTAACGTCTGGAGACGAAACGTTAGTGAAAATTAACTGGAAATTTAACGTCTGGAGACGGGATTGTGATTTAACGTCCGAAGATGGTCTGAGATTTAACGTCTGGAGACGAAATGTTAGTGAAAAGTAACTGGAAATTTAACGTCTGGAGACGGAACGTTAGAAATGTCTAACTAGGACTTAACCTTAGGGAAGGGGTGTTAGAAAGGTCTAACTTGGGGAAATTTTACACTTTTGGGGGCCAAAAGGGGTAAAATTGAAATTGTGAGAAGCTGAGGGGGCCAAAGTGGCAAGGAATCTTTTCAGCTATAAAAGAGTCTGGCCGGACTGAGACTGAATTTGACCAGGTTCAAATCAGCAATAGGCCGACGTAAACCAGTAACATTCCATCATATTTTCAGGCGAGAAAAGAGAGAAAAAATCCTCCCCCTTTTGCGAGTTTTGTTCGAATCTTCGAGAGATAATCATCATGGATGCCGGTTTAGAACCACGGGCTCGCCATAGGAGGACCGACAACGAGAGAATTAGGTTGGTGAGGACCATTCGAACCACCGCTCTTCCCATGGATCCAACGGAGTTTTATCTGGCTTGGGACACTCACAAATCCAAAGAAGGGATCGAAAGACAGGTAAACATCCTCTAAATACCGTTAATTTTCAGAATGTGCATTCTTTAAATTTTAGGAATTTGATTAGAAATGAGTTAGGGTTTTTGGTGCCCGAATTGGGGCTTTTGACTTTGCGATGTGCCTTTGTCGAAATTGACTAGAGTTTAGTTTAATTGACATCATGGGTAGATAACATAAAAATTTTGGTTGCAAAATTTCATGTCTAGGGGTGTTTTCCGAAATTAAAGTAAGTTTAATTTGGGACGGAGTAATTTTTTCGAAATGTTCGAAATGATTGAAAGTTCCAACTTTGACGGATTTTTCGAGATGTTTTGAAAGTTCCAAATTCGACGGATTTTTCGAAAGTTTTGAAAGTTCCGAATTCGACGGATTTTTTGAAATGTTTTGAAAGTTCCGAATTCAACCGGGATAGAAATATTTTAGGAAAAATGAACTATATCTGTGTTACATCATTTCGATATGCGTTTGTGCATTCTGGTAGATGTTGTTTCTGTAATAACGTACTTTTGCCGTGTTCACCTGCAGGGGCGAGGGCCGGTTAATGTCCGTAATTTGAAGAGCAGGGGAGCCTTTGAGGCGGTTCGAGCGTTGTGGGAGATGCTCCAAGACGAGGCTCGGGACGGAGAGAGGAGTCCACAGCAGTTTGTGGTTGACTCCGGCTGGGATTTATCGCAAATGCCGCGGTAGCTTCGACGCAGAGGGCGAGGGTCTTGCACGTTGCCCTGAGTGAGTACTGGTGGGACACGACCCACATGTTTCACTTCAGGTGGGAGGAGGCAACTGTGACTCCCACTGACTTCGCGACAATTACGGGGTTGCCATTCTGGGGCAACACACTTGTATGGGTGGATAGCTACACCCCGGGGCAGTTGTCGGAGCTGCTGGGTTTTGACATTATCGATGCCAAGGGCTCGGGTATTCGTGCGGGCCGATGGAGGCTCATTTGAGGAGGGGTATTGAGGAGTATTTGGAGGGGTCCCCGAGGATGACAGCAAAGCTGTAAGTGCTCCAATTTGAGCTTGTTAGTATTTTCGTTAGAAAATTAACAAAAGTTATAACATTTCTAACAATTCCTAACATTCCTAACATTTCTAACAAAGCAAGGGCAAAGTGGGCATTGTTATTTAAGGATAAACCAAGGAAAGGAATCAAAAAAGCAAAAGAAATTAAAGAAAACCAAAAAAAGAAAGCTGTTTGGAACAAAAAGCTGGGCCATTAATTTGATTTTTGAAAAATATTCCTCTTGTCCAAAGCCTGAAGCAGCATTTAATGAAAAGTGCACGCTGTCAACCCTATCCGCGCGGATGACTTTGACATTTTCAGAGGGCTATAAATTGAGCCCTCCAGTCTAAAAAAAAAAAAGAAGAACACATTTCCTCAACTGCACTTTGGCGAAAATAGAGAGAAAACAGTGAGAATTACATAGAATTGTCACCTTTTTCTCAACTATTCAACCAAAATCACACTCACTCAAATACTCTCATATTCAAGCCTCAAACACTCTTACTTTCAAGCCAAAAACTCCAAAACACAAAGAAGATAGGTATAACCTCCCTCTTCTTACCCTAAATCTCTCATCCATGCATGCATTTTCAAGCTACAAAATGTAGTTCATTCATCTTCTTGTCTTAGATCCAAGAAGATCACCATGGAAGTTCATCTCCATGGATGATCTTCTACAAGGATCAACATTATTTTCAAAGTATTCTTACTTTCTTGCAAAGAAAACACATTTTCAAAACACTAAAAATCATTTTCATACATCAAATCTCATTTTCAAAGGATAAAATTCCACTTCCCAAGCAAATGAAGTGCTTAGTCCTAATGTACCCCAAGGATGGTTTGATATAGTTGATTCACCACTAAAAAGTCAAGTGATCACTAATCAAAACCTAGGGAAATGGGGACAAGTATGGATGCCAAACCCCCTTTAAAATCACATTTTCTTTCTTGAGAAGTTGCTGTCCAGTAGCAATTTTCTAAGACCCCAGTCCATGGTCTAAATTTTTGGACACAGATAAACTTGGAATTTGGTGTTGACTACAAAACACTTTTTGTAGAACACATCCAGAGCTTTCCATAAATATTTTTATTTTATTTTTTGTGTGAGTAAAACTCCATTTTTCAAATATTATTTTGAAGGTCAGATCACCAGTCTCTGGGAGTCCAGATCTCATATCTGAGATTTCCAGAGAGTTTTGGGTCCTCATATCTTCTCCAAAATGGAAAATTATTTCAAATAAATCTTATTTAAGGTGTCTGGAACAACTTTAATTCTCTGAGTTTTCTCATATTATGAAGTTTTGAAGCCCTTAAATCTATTTCAAAATCAAGTGTCCACTGCCTTTTTCATTCTGGCAGAAGTGTTCTTCAACTTCCAAAAATCTTTTGAGTACCAAAACTCAACCCAAAAATCACACCAAAAATCATGGGATCTGTCCAAAGCCTAATAAAGAATTCCCAATTTTTACTTTTCTGAGTTTCAACTTATTTTGGCCAAAACACACACACACACACATAAATGATTTTCAGCTTGGAAGACTCGTTTTACGAGGCATTCCGGGTGCACACTAACGTCCTTCCCGGCATGTAACGTGACCTCCGAACCCAAATCTCTAATCTCGGGCATTTTTCAAAGTTTTGGCCCTTAAAAAAAAATGGCGTGGCGACTCCGGTCTTTTTCGATAGGTTTTTCAAAGAAACGAAAAATTTCAAGTTAAAGTCCTTTCGAAAAAATTTGGTGGCACATCATCACAGTGGCGACTCCGCTGGGGACAATAAGCTTTTTCTAAAAAAAAAATGATATTTGGTATATCGGTGGAAACCATTAAACTTCCCGTTATCGCCTCCTAACACGAGTTGGGGATAAATTGTGGTTTAACAATCCCACGTACCGGTATCATCGTTTTCAAAAAAAAGAAAAGCTTTTGAGGGTCAAGCTTCCGTCCCGGCTTTAAAAATCATTTGTTGTGTGTGTTGATTTTTGCACATTTTCGTGTTGTTTCGGCCGCCTCGGAAAAAGTCAAAATTTTGACTGTCGGAATCATGTCCCTAAACTATCGGAATTCTTATGCTTATGTGCTTATATGTTCATTAAATTTCAAAAAAAAAATTCAAAAAAAAAAGGATTTTCCAAAAAAAAAAAAAAAAGAAAATTTTCAAAAAAAAATCATGCATCATATTTTAAAGACACATAAAAAAATTTCTATTTTACTCAGAAAAAGAAGATAGACTGCTTGCACACTACGCACACGTTGACCGTACACTTCACACTACGTCCCTAACCCGGGGAAATCCTTGTCGCGGCCCGTTTGGTCTTATTACGCCTCTCGGTGCAAGCACAGGACTACCCAAACATCCCATGGAGCCTCGTGTCGACCATGCACTTGTCCGTGACACACTTTGTCCGAGACCCCGTTGGTTTTTAGTTTGGTCTGTGTCATGCCCTGTCTGTGTATAGACCTTTCCTTTCAAGCCTTTGTCGGCACACCGACTCGATATCTTTCGGGGACCCTAATCAGTCGAAGTTCTGCCGGTTTTCCGCCGCAGACTTTGACCAAGATATTGACCGGCGCCTTCACTTCGGCCTCGATCGGCACAAATTATACACTGACTCCCAGCATTGACACTGAGTCATCAAGGATTAATGATTATTCCATGCCTAATTACGGCCTAACTGACGATGAGTCAAGATCAATCGTGGACATTTATCAGTCCAAATCATGCCGACTTTTCGTTGAGCCCTCGGACATGATCTTGACTTTGACGTCAGCTTTGTCCGTAATTTACATCGAATGCTCGTTAAGACTCGATTACCCGCCAGACTTTTAGGATCGTTTTTCTTTCGGTCGGTGGGACCCGCTTGCCCTATAGGACCCTCACCCGGGGCTGTCCACCCTGGGAGGTCGAAATACAGGTAGAATACGAGGGGCTTATAGACGTAGTGACGGGGCCCACTTATCCAGGATCCAGAGTAGTTTGCGAAAAAGAAGAGAAATCTTTTCCAACCGATTAGGTTAATAAAACATGTTTTAAGTAAACAGGAACAAATAACTGCATGTTGCATGAGCCCAAAGCCCAAACACTTACCCTCCTTCAATTCCCAGACATCTGAACCCTTGTGTCTTTCCCCATGACTCCTCACAAAGGTTGGTTCCGGACACCGGGTCACCGTTTGATCAGTTAGGAGGAAGAGTCAAGCGCGTCATCGGCTTCACCGTTTATTCCGACTCCGGGTTTCAGAATGTACGCATCGCCCCGAGTAATGATGGGGACAACGTCACTCCGCCTCCGGGACCCCTCGAGACAGAACAACAGTGGAATCAGTTAGCAGAACAGATGAGGTTACGACAGGAAACACAGCTAAATAGCCTTATGGAGGCTATTAAGAGCCACGGTTTGGCCGCCAGCCTCAATCCCGATGGCACCTTCACCGTGGAAGAAGACGAGGATGCCAATCCCACTCTCAGTCGCCCTGATTACTCCAAGATGCCACCACCCACCTCCTATGGTACCACTACCAGAACCCATGCTCCTCGGTCTTCGGGTCGGCCCGGCTCCCCGGCTTCGGACTACTTGGATCCACGCGGCCAGAGCAGCCTGAACCGGTTCGCAGTCACTCAGTGGGGACAAAGCCAGTACGGAATGTCTTCTCATGGTTGGGGTTATCTCGGAATGCCCCAACAAATTGGAATGCCACCTCAGTTCGAAACCGATCAATCCGGACCTTCACATCAACAGCCACAGTTCGAAATGCTGCCACAGCTTGGTTCTGGGCCACAGTCAGGAGCCCCTCCTCAGAATAATACTAGTTCAGCTGCTCCTCACACAAATCCGTTCCTCACTCAGACTTCTATGGGTTACCAAGCCTCCATCCCGGTGTCATCCGAATCACCAGGACCGCAGTACCCCCCGGGTTATACACCCTCGCCTCAGCCAGCCATGCAATTCAACAATCAGGGACAGCAGCCCGCACCTAAGCCTACTTATGGGCCCTATTCTGGAAATACAAGTTATCCGGCTACATCGGGGCTGCCTCCACCTACTTTGCCAGTTGAAAACCCACAGCAAGCCGCAAGGTTCTATCCCTTCGCCCAGGCTCCTACTCATGCTCCCCCGGGCAATTTGGGCCAAGGACAGGTTTTCACCTACGTCCCCGGATCGACCGTTCCCTCCACCAGTCTGACGCCTATGGCAGCTCCTCTCCCTAGCTCAGCCACTAGCTTGAATTCCATGGTTCCGCCACAAGACCCTCATCTGGCCTGGTTCATGGAACAACACAAGGAAATGAAAGTGCAGATCGCTGAGTTAAGCGCAAGAAAGTCGCTTTCCGGCTCTTGCGGCCGGACTCCATCGTTCCCTGCCTCACAAATTTGTTATGCCAAATCTAGACCTCTTTGATGGCACCGCATGCCCGAAAACCCATTTGGACACATATACCTTGGCGATGAAGGCCAAAGGATGCACCAATCAGCAGTTGGCTGACTATTTCAGTCTATCTTTGAAATCCAGTGCCTTAAAGTTGTTCTTCCGCTTAAAACCTGAAGCCAGGGCTACATGGGACCAGATTACCAATGCCTTCACAGTGAAATATAAGGCCAACTTGGAGTGGGAAACAAATAGGGTTGACCTACAAACAACAGTGCAGCTTCCCGATGAGAATGTTGGGGACTTTTACAAGCGGTGGAATCTGAAACTCAGCGAAATGGCCATCCCTCCTTTCGAAGAGGAACAACTGGACATCTTCCAGTTATGCCTGAAACCACATCTGAGAGCCTCCCTCGGTCACTTCCCGTACTCGAGACTTACGGGCCATGGTTAACTCCGCGGCTAAGTTTGAAAAGGCTTACAATCGGCAATTCTTGCTGCACCTTACGAGATATCGGGCTCCTCCTGCAAACACTTCCCCTGCTCCCGCTAAAGGCAAAGAGATGATTAACTACGCGGGACAGGAATGTAATAACACAACTTCTTTTGCTCCCAGAAAACCAGCCGAGCCCAGGCCACGGGTCATGAACCTCGAAAACTTTGGAATGCCTCTGAACGACATCTTTAGGGGACTGGTGAAAGAAGGCTTGCTGCGGCCTTTGGAGAATTTCCAACCCAGGAATCCAAACACTCCTGTGGATACCTCAAAGTATTGTGCTTTTCATCAAGCTCACGGACATCTGACTGACAATTGCTTCACTCTGAAAAAGGCAATCCAAGGCCTGATAGAGCAAGGAAAGTTGGAAGGCCCCGAAGGGCCTAATACAGTCAATAATCCTCTGGCAAGGAACCATAATCAGGTAAACATGATTGAATGCGGAGAAGCCTCACATGCCCAGGAAGATGCCAATGAGGATCCCCAAATACCCATGGCCAACCTTGTCGAGGATCCTGAATTCGGATTTCCCCTCAGCCTTGAGGACATTGAACGAATCAACCCATCTTGGTCTCATGTCAGAGACTTCCTGCAAGAATATGAAACTCGCTACTTCTCAGAGGAAAGGATAGGCGTCACAGAAGAAGCTGGGTACATTCGGTCAAAACATGAGAGAACCATTTACACAAGATGGTTAGAACAATCAAGAAAGATTGAACAAGAAAGCTTCGGGCGGGCGCACATCTTGGGGCTTATCGGCAAAGAAGCCGAAGAACATCTGGAGCTAGTACACTTGCAAGCGGCTATTGGAGAAGTCGAATACGATCCCGAAGGCGGTGGCGAAGAATCAGAGGAGGAAGAATCCTTCTACATTCTACCTGGTGTCAAATACGTGCCACCCCCTCTCACTCTTCCCCCGCAGTTTCTAGGAGGAGAAGCTGAGTCACAATTACCACTTCTAGGAATGGGAGCATATGACAATTTCTGCGGCTGCACGCACCCATATTCCCCTAACGGGTTTGATCGGCGTTCCCTCTTAGCCGAAATCCCGGTAGTATGGGAAGATGATTCCGACGACAGCGATGACGATGATGATGACGAGAGCGAAGAGTCAAGCGAGGCCCCAGTCCGGAAACAATGCGGAATAATCATGCCGGAAATGAGCCCATGGGAGCCAGGCACAATGGTTGGTTGTCAGCAAGCGACGATGAAGGACCACCGGAAAATGCAAGTCAAATGCCAGTAGGGATGGGCCCCCAAGAGCTGCACCTCGAAAGATGCACTCGTGGTCAGTGTCCGGATACTTCAGAGGATGAGGGACAACAAAGCCCACGCCCAGATCCGTACATATCCGAAATCCTAGAACACAATGTCCCTTATAAGAACCTGACTGGCGAATGGAAAGGGTTCATCGAAGCACTGGTCGAGAGCGGAGGGTTTCAACGACCAGAAGATGAGGAATTCGTAAACGTCATCGGATCTTTTTCTTCTTTCCCGAGAACGGATGGCATAACAACTTGGTAAGGGTCACAATACCGGGCCACTTGAGCGCAACGAGTGCCTGCGATCACTAAAAACGGTTATCGATCTGAACGTCTCCCCAGTGGCTTTCATACCTATGGCTCCACATGATGCCTTCCTAATTGCTCCGGTGCTGGAATGATGGACCCCGGGTCCTCCTTATTTGGACCCAGATCTATCGAGCTGCTACATCAAACTCCGAGGGGGAACGTTGCCTATCCTTCACTTGTGGCTGCCCTACTTGCAAAGGTGAAAGAAAAAAGATGTATGATGAAATGGAGGCTGATAGCCATAAGACCAAAGACACTTCGGAAGACGAATGTGGAACCAAAAAGCCGCCGAGTCCCGACAATAGCGACTCTTGTTGTATGATAACTATGAGCAAGGCAGGCTATGGGAACGAATCTGAGGATGCCCTAGCTCTGTGGGCCATCCAAGGGGCAACAACACAACCCCAGACTCAAAAGCCTGTGACTTGGGAAGCAGTTATAAGGGCCGCCCAGGAAGGAGCCAAGCGGCTCGGCCCTCACCGTTGCTAGACTCGTCGGGCTCCCGGTGGCCAATAGGCAAAAGGGCTCCCCCATTGACCCTAACAGCACTCAAGAAATCTAGTCAAGAAGCAACTGATGAGGAAGTTAACCTGTTGACCCGATCCGGGCAAATCTTCCAAGGGAATCCCAAGGCAGATAAGAAGTCCATAGATCAAGCACCCGGGGAGAACCGCCGCCCCTATGCTAAGACAGCCGAAGTTCGTGACCCCGGAAAAGAGGATCCCGTGCTCACCCAGTTGAAACAAACACATGCCAACATCTCTCTATGGTCCCTGCTCACCTCATCCTATCCCCACAAGCTAAAGCTGGAAGAAAGCCTGGCCCGCACCTTGGTCCCTATTGATGCTACTCCCGATGACGTGGTACAGCTAATTGGAAACATCCACTATGGGAACATAATCACTTTCACAGATCTCGACCTCCCTCAATTTGGGGCTGATCATAACGAGCCTCTCTTCATCACAGTCCAATTGGATGAACGACGCCATCCTCGGGTCCTGGTTGATAATGGGTCCGGAATGAACATTCTTCCGGCAAAGATCATGAGCCTGCTTGATATCAAGACTACAGACTTGAAGCCTTCCTCCCTCACAGTCAAAGCTTACGACTCGACATCCTGAGCAGTCCTTGGAGTTGCTACCTTGGACCTCTGGTTTGGACAGAAATTGATACCTGTGGAATTCCAGGTTATTGACATCCCGATCACTTTTAATGCCTTATTTGGAAGACCTTGGCTACATCAGGTCAAGGGGGTCGCCTCAAGCCTCCACCAGTGTGTGAAATTCATTTCGAATGGGGACCTGACAACCATTTATGGGGATTTAGTCACCTTGGAGGGCACAGATACAGGTGGAATACCTATTTTGGAAATCAAGCATGATGAGGAAGGTCTCATGCTAACGGGCTTCACGGTCGAGCCTCCAAAGGCCCAAGTTTGCAACATAGATCTGACAATCACCCGGGATAAAATCCCATCGGTCTTGAAAATGATGAGAAAGATGAGCTATCTACCTAGCCTTGGTCTGGGGAAGCACCAACAAGGAACTCACAAACTCATCGAGGTGAAAGGACAGAAAACTCGCCACGGCCTGGGATATGAGGCCTCCTCAGTGGACACCGCAAAAGGAAAAAGATTTGAAGCTGCCACAGGAAGTGTCCCGGTCGACGACCCTAAATCTCTCCCTTTCATTCCTAATTTGGCTGACTACTTCGTAAAGGGTCCCACACAGGAAAAGATTACCCCCGCGACGACCTCACTTTCGATAGGCACGTGCACATTTCCACCGCCGTTCGGGAAGGTTTGGTAAGATCTTCTCTCTCAACTCTTGATTCTTGTATTGCATTGTATTTGAATCCATGCTTTTTGATTCCCCATTTTCATCAATGGCAGTTTTTCCTTTGTCTTTGCCTAGAACTTGGTTATATCTTGCATGCTCCGTTTTTGTTGAATTTGTTGAATGATTGTTGTTGCGTTGCGTGCGTATGAGTCCCCTACATATCATGGATTGTAGGAGGGGTTGATTCAGGTCATCAATTGCATCTTTGGGCAAGCTTTTCTTGTGTGCACGCCAAGTGTTCGATGAAATGCCTCAATGAATGTTTTCTTCTATTCCTTTGAATTTTTGACATGGAATGATTTTTAACATTGTTCTTTTCGCTCTTTCTTTGTTTTGCCGTTGTACAGGCCAACCAAGAATTGTCGTGGGAGCCCAAAACTGGCTAGAGCTTTGTGGGACAAGATCAAGGACCTTGATGGGGTTCGAGATAGGGTGGCCCAAACGGGGCTTCTGACTTTTGTTGATAACCTTCAGGGGATGAGACGGACTCCCCAAGTCCTTCAGGCGATCAGGGAAAGGTGGTGGGATACTACCCACACCGTGCATCTGCGCTTCGGGGAAGCTACTATGACTCCGACAGACTTCTTTGCGATCACGGGGCTAGAGTTCACCGGTGAGCCGCTTTCGAGGACTGCGGGTTATAAGCCTGTGAGTCCGGGTATATGGAGACAGTTGATTGGTTTTGCCCCTAACAAGGTTAAGGGGTTTGCTGCTGAGTTGTCACCTCTCTGGGCTCAGCTTGTGGCTTATGCAGAGAAGCCGAATGCAGTTACTGATCGATTGGTGAGGGGTTCCCTCTGGTACATTCTTTCTGAGACCATCTTTGCGAACCACTCTTCTACAGCCCGTCTTTCTCTTTTGGGTTTGTTGGTTGATTTGGATGAGGTGAGGAACTGCTCAGCGGGGCTGGCCTTCTGTTACCACGCCATGGACGAGGCATGTAGGCACACCAAGGATTCCCTGTCCGGGTATTCTTATGCTTAGGAGGTATGCTCTTGTTTATGTTTCCATCTTTTATCTGTAGTCTTTGACTGTATTTCGTATTGAATCTGTTCTGTTTTCTTGTACAGATATGGGGCTATGTTATCTTTAGACTGTACAAGTTTGAGTTGGAGAGCCGAACCCCTTTGTTCCCGGATATCAAGAGGTGGATCCACCCCAATTGGAGTGTTGATGAGGAGGAGGATCAGGAGTGGACCCTGACCGTTGCAGAGGCGCGGCCCATGTTGGATACCTTTGAGTATGAGCGGCTAGGCCTTTATCCTTGGACCCTGTTGGAGCGGGAGGTCCACCGTGCTTGGGATGCCACCACGATGCAGAGGATGCTGGTATCTTTGGTGGGGGATACCATGTACTTGGGCGAGCGAGTCTTCCCACAGCATGGCCGGGGTAGACTGCCGTATAGGGTGCCCGCGGATCCGCCGAGGGCCATGTTCCCTACCCACCTAATTTCTGATGCGGATTATGCTGATTTCGTGGAGGGTTGTGAGGCTACGACTCGTGTTGTCCAAGGAGCCTCTTATACGGAGTTCCTGCCTCGCCTGATGGGTCCCCTTCCGGTGGGAGCTCGACGGTCGCTTGCTCGTGGTTGCACCTTTGCCTCTGCCTCAGGTTCGTCAGCCCCTAGCACTTCTTCCTAGTCTACTGGTTCTCTGCTCTTTGTTCCAGATTTTGGCCCTTTGAGCTACACTTATATGATGGGGAGTATGCCAATGATGGGGCACATCCTGACTCTGGATCATATTCCCGAGGGTTACCGTCTTCCACCCAATGTCTCCTCGGTATGTTTCTGTTCACGTATTCGTCCATATACGTGTATATGTCCGACTTCATCTGAGCATTTCTTTTCTTTTGTTGTCAGGTCACTATGTCCTCGGCCGATTACAACCGTGTAGTGACCAAGATGGCGGGACTAATGGCCCTGGTGTCGGACCTGTCGGAGAGGCTGTTCCAGAAGGCATCCTTGGCGGCCTCGACGGTGGCCTCTGCGGTGACTCCGACTTATGGGGCCCAGACAGTTTTTCTCTTTTCTTTAGTACCTGTTAGCAAGTAGGTAGCACAAAAAACATGGTTTTTCTTAATCCCTAATCCTAGGTCTAATTAGTTAGTTTTTTTTTTTAAACTTTCTCGACTTCCCGTGGTTGGAAATGGAATGGCCGTCTAGGCCACAATTTTGAGCTTGAATTTTGTGTTGCACTGTATTTTGGTAATTGTATGTGCAGGTTTTTCGAGACTTACTTCGTCAAGTCGGGGCTAGATCGTTATTTGTGCAGAACTGTTGTTGTTTTGCCATGGCGATGTATGCGTGGGACAAGGAATCTCTTGCAGGGTGCCGCTCGATTTTGGGATCCCTCTGTCCATCTTTTCATTTTTTCTTTGAATGAGATCGTGCCTTCTGTGGAGGAATTTGCCATTATCTTGGATATGCCCTTGACTGGTGAGATTGCTATTCCTAAATACAATAGGAATCATTCAGAGGCCTTGAATGAATTGCTAGGGATCCCCCTTGATATTTGCTATGAGTTGGTTCACCGCAGGTGGGTAGATTGTTCTTCTTTTCCTGAGCGATTCAGCAGAGATTCAGATGATGATGCCTTTCATGTCTACAAACGGAACTTTCTGGCCCTTTCTCTTTTCGGAGATGTTTTGTTCACATGCAGGGATGGCTTGGTTGACTCCCAATTGGTGGAAATTGTTCTGCAGGCTAGGAAACGTCCTAGGAACATTATTCCGCTTATTTTGGGTGAAACCCTGCATGGTCTTGAGGAGTTCCATAAGGCCGGTGCTATGACCCAAGGGAGTCCTCTTTTGTTGACTATTTGGCTTAGGGAGCATCTCAAGATGGTAGGTCCCCCGTTGGAATATTCCCCTTTCACATATCATACACGAAAGTTATTGATCAAGGATCTTTCAGCGGATGAATGGGCTGAGCTGATTGCGAAGACTGTAACTGCTGATATTCTTTGGTGTCCACCTTATTGGAGATTGAACAAGAATGTTGCCAATACAAAGGGTTTTGACAGGGTTGTTCTTTCGGGTTTGCGAGATTCCTCCTTTTATTTTCTCAAGTGGGTGCTTCGTCAGTTTCGTCAGCAGCATGACACTTATCTTTTCGAAGGGGCTTCTCGTGATGTGTCTTATATTGGTGTAGAGTTTGCGCAGGTGCTAGCTCAAGCATGGGGCGAAGGAACTAGTCTGGACCGTTGGTCGAACCTTCAAACTTTTAATGCAAGTGTCTTCTTGTCTGGAAAATATTTGGATTGGTTCCTTCATACCGGTCACCCTAGTGTGGAGAAGATTGATCATCTGAGGCTTTCACTGCTAGGGGATTCTTTTGTAGCTAGCAGTATTTTGCGAAGGAGCGAGGCTCAGTTTGACCCTGCTAATGTGCGGACCAATCCAACTCAGGATTTTCTTGATGGGGATTGGTACGAGAGGCGAGGCAAAGGGATGCCTGGAAAGTTGCAAGCTTTAGATAGGCCCAATGTCTTCAAGAGGCTTTTGGAGTCCATCTTTGATAGTCTCGAGGGATGTTCTGCTTTGAGGGGCCCAAATCCCAAGAAGGATCGCGAAGACAGTGGTGACCATGTCAGTCGGCCTACCAAGTCAATGAAAGGCTAGATTTTAAGGAGTACCAAGAGAGTGCTTTGATAGATCAATAGTTTTGCTTTATTAGTATTTTTTTCAAGATTGTTAGCTTAGCAAATTAGTCATTGTGGTTAGGATTTCC
Source organism: Adenophora triphylla var. japonica (assembly GCA_022495995.1). Classification (NCBI taxonomy): domain Eukaryota; kingdom Viridiplantae; phylum Streptophyta; class Magnoliopsida; order Asterales; family Campanulaceae; genus Adenophora; species Adenophora triphylla. Next base: position 240,406 of record JAFEMH010003415.1, read on the forward strand.
CTTTTGCCGTTAATAAAATGCATTTGATTAATAACAGGACAAAAGTAGATTTATTTATTTGATTAGACCGAACCCGAAGGCTGCCTACGTTCCTCTTTTACAGCAATTAAATAAGAGGCTCAGGTCTAACGTAGTTCATTTTTGAGAGAAAATGGACAAAATATGGTTCCAGGCTGAGGGGTAATCTCGCATGAGACAAGGCCCTTTTTTTTTTATGCACACCCTTTCTTTTGCCTAGACTGCCTTTTCAGGTTTTCAATCTAGCGGGCTTCTTTTCTTGTGCAAGCTCTAATTTTTGCCTAGGCCGTCCCCTTCGGGATTTTCAACCTAGTGAGCAAATTTTTTCTTTTTTTAGGAGGCCAAGTCACGCGAAGTATTTCTTGAGCTTGTCCATGTTGACTGGCTTCGGTAGCTGATCTCTGTCTAAATCTACCGGTGAAGGGCTCCCCGCAGAATATCTTCTTTACGATGTAGGGTCCTATCCATCTTGGTCCCCATTTGCCTAACGAGGTTTAAAGGTCCAGACGATGCTCACGGAGAACCGGTCGCCTACTCGATATTCCTTGTCTTGACCTTTTTGTTGAAAGCCCTTGCCATTCTTCTTTGGTAAGCTTGGGTGTGCTCATTGCTTTCGGCCTCCTTTCGTCTAGCAAGGCTAACTCTTCGTATCCGCTTTCCTAGCCGATCGACTTCATTCACTTGGTTTTCTAGGAAACCCTTAGTGATGGTATTTCCAATTCTATTGGCAAGACCCCTCCATTCCGAATGTGAGGGCATAGGAGTCTCTCCTATGGCCGTTCGGACCGAAGTACGGTATCCCCACAGTGCGAAGGAGTAACTTGTCGGGCCGATCTTTCCCGGATGATCGCCATTTTCGATGATGGTTTCGATTGTCTTGTTTGCGGCTTCAACTGCTCCATTCGTTTGAGGCCTGTAAGGAGATGACTTGTGTCTTGTGATTTTGTATTCAGTTAGGAGGCGATTGGTTTCCTTCTCGAAGTGCGAGCCATTATCAGATATTATCTCTTGTGGGATCCCGTATCGGCAGATGATGTTATGTTTGAAGAATTATGCGACCTTTCTGGCATTCAAAACTTTGTAGGAGGCGGCCTCAACCCATTTAGTGAATTAGTCGATGGCTACTAGAACGAAACAGTGTCCATTGGCTCCTGTGGGTGTGACCTTTCCAATCACGTCTATCCCCCATGTCGAGAACGGCCAAGGAGAAGTCATAGGGTACAGCAAGGAAGGTGGCGCGTGCTGAAGGTTGGCGTGTATCTGACACTTATGGCACTTCTTGACCATTTTGGTACAGTCGGCTTCCATGGTTAGCCAAATGTACCCTTGTCTGATGATCTTTTTGGCGAGCATGTTTTCGCTCATGTGGGTTCCACATATGCCTTGATGAACATGGTCCATTATTTCTCGGGCCTCTTCCTCGATGGCACAAAGGAGGTTTCTTTGGGAATGTTTCTTGAATAGACGGACAACAATGATGACGTAATTAGCGGCTAACCTCTTAAGGGCGATCTGAGTCTTCTTGTCTGTCTCAGGTGGGATGGTTCCATCTAGGATGAAATACCAAATATCCTGGTACCATGGTTTCTCTTCGGAGTTCTCAACAATGGCACATTCGGATAACCATTTGTCTTTGCAGTCATGGAGATCTATAACGGCGCAGTAGGCAGGAGTTGCACGCCGTGTTATTTTGAAGGGTTTGACTGTTTTTCCTTTTTCGGATAACCATTTTGAAGGATTTCGACCAAGGAAGCGAGTGTATCCAATGCATCTGCAAACCGATTTTTATCTCTAGGAAGATAGTGGAATGATACATCTTGAAATTGTTGCGCCAACTCTTGGAGGTGGGCACTGTATCTTTGGAGGGTTGGATCTTGGACCCTCCACTTCTTCAATGTCTGATTGATGATTAACTGGGAGTCCCCAAATACCTCGAGTTCAGTCACGTTGCGTTCTATGGCTGCCTCAAGCCCCGCTATACAAGCCACATATTCCGCGGTGTTGTTGGTGGCGTCAAAGTCAAGACGTATTGCTAGTGGAGTATAGATGTCGTTAGGGTCTAGCAATAACATTCCGATGCCGAACCCTCTCTTGTTGGCTGCGCCATTGAAAAATAATTGCCACTTATTTTCTTCTTCTATACTCATGATGTCTTCATCAGGGAATCCCGGGTCTTCCCCCTTCGCTTCGTCACAAGGAAATTCGGTCAATTGATCTGCGAATACACTCCCCCTGACGGATTTCTGAGTGACGTAAGTGATATCATATCCCGCGAGTATGAAGTACCATTTGGCCAATCTCGAAGAAAAATTTGATTTGTCTAGGATATATTTCAATGGATCCATTCTTGCAATGAGATGGATCGGGAAGGCTTCCATATAGTGCTTTAGCCTTTGTGATACCCAAACAAGAGCAGCGCAAGACTTGTCGAGTGGAGAGTAGTTGATTTCGCTGCCTTGGAATCTGCGGCTGACGAAATATATGGCATTCTCTGTGTGTGAAGCAGGCTGTTCTTGAGCGAGCATAGCCCCTAGCGCGTTGTCGGTAAGTGTGAGGTATAGTTTGAAGGGCTTCTCCTTGTGTGATGGAACCAGGATGGGTGGGGAAGTTAAGTAATGATTAACTTCCTCGAATGCTTCTTGACATTCTTCGGTCCACTCTTGAGGTGGATTTTTCTTAAGGAGCTTGAAGATAGGATCGCACATTGTAGTCAGTTGATTGATGAATCGACTGATATATTGGAGTCTGCCCATGAATCCTTTTACTTCTTTCTATGTTCTGGGCGGAGGCATGTCTATGATGGCTTTTATCTTGGCGGGGTCTGCTTCTATGCCACGCTCAGTGACCATGTACCCTAAGACTTTCCCTTTGACCACTCCGAATGAGCATTTGGCGGGGTTGAGTCTCATCTTGTGTTGTCTCAGTCGATCGAAGAATTTTCTAAGATCTCTGAAGTGCTGATCATCTGTCCCCTTTGAGTGAACAATCATGTCGTCCACGTATACCTCTATTTCTTTGTGGATCATGTCATGGAATAGTGTCGTGAATGCCCTTTGGTAAGTAGCCCCGGCGTTCTTGAGACCAAACGACATGACCGTGTAACAGAACGTCCCCCAAGGTGTGGTGAATGCTGTTTTGTGCTGATCCTCCTCTGCCATGAGGATTTGGTTATACCCTACGAAGCCATCGACGAATGAGCGGACTTCGTATGCAGCTGTGGCGTTGACCAACATGTCTACGTTTGGTAGTGGGAAGTCATCTTTAGGGGATGCCTTGTTCAAGTCTCTGAAATCGACACAGACTCGTATTTTCCCGTTCGACTTGGCTACTTGGACCGTGTTTGCTAGCCATTCTGGATACTCAATCACTTTGATAAACCCTACGTTCAAGAGTTTCATGATCTCTTCTTTTACTTGCATTGACCATTTCGGCTTGATTCTGCGTAGTTTCTATTTGACTGGTTTGGCTTTGGGTAGTAGCGGTATCTTGTGCTCTACAATTGACTGATTCAACCCAGGCATATCTTTGTAGGACCAAGCAAAGACGTCGACATATTCTTTGAGGAGCTGTGTCAAGGTTTCTCTATCTTCCCCCTTGAAGAAGCTACCGATCTTTGTTTCTCTGGGGTCTTCTGTTGTCCCGAGATTAACTGTTTGCATTTCCTCATCGTCAACGGGGCCATTCTTTCCACAACGACCTACTTGCTTAGCTAATTCTTTTAAAATTTGTTCATTTTCTTGATTTATCTCATCGTATGATTCATTATTAACGTGTTCGTTTTATTGATTATTATTAGTTAATTCATCATTCACGATGTTAGCAATCCCAAGTTACTCGGAAAGATCAATGTTTTCATTAAGGAAGTAAGGGAATACATGTTCCGCCACCGCCTCGATTTCCTCTTGAGTGAGTTCATCAGAGGTGGAGCCTGCTTCTAATGTGAAAGTTACAGGGCCTATCTTCCTACGAGGATGGGGAGTGCAATCAAGCTTTTTGATCATGAAGTCTTCATCAACAATCGGTGCTCCGGTGACGTGCCAGTTTAGAATTGGCTCATCACATTTCTGTATTAGTCTTGTGTAATCAATAGTTGGAGCGTCCCCCTTGGAGATTGCATGGATCTGGCTGTCCTCTAACCGGCACAGGTCTTCAAACAGTCGCAGCATGTCTTCTCCCAACACAAAGTCCCATTCTCTTGTCATTTCTGCCCTCGTGCCCCACAAATCTTTAGGGATTAGTGAGACGGTCTCTGTTTCATCTGGTGAAGCATCACAGTCGCTGAAGATTTCAAAGCCCGGTTGGCGCTTTCCTTTATCGTCAGTCCATGGTTCTGAGAAGATAAAGTAGGGAATGCTTTCCCCTTCTCGGACGAAGTAGCCATTGAGTGTCTTTCGATATGGCTCGAGGTTACAATCTTTGATTTTTGGGTCATTGTGGCCTTTGTATGCGGTTCCTTCCCACTTGATTTGAGTGAAGTCCCACTCCTCTTCGTCATCCCCATCGTGGATGGAAATGATGTATCTTAGGCCATGCGTTGTGTGAGGTGGGGGAACCGATGGTGGTTCCGTTATCCCTTGTAAGTGCTTTCCAAGCCCCAAGCCAAGGAAGTACCATTTTGCTTGCATCATTTTCCAGACAGGGAGGTTTCCAGAAAACTGAAGTGCCTTGGAGTAATCATTTTCGTTGCAAGTATGACATTCACAATGCTTTTTTTCTCGATCTCAAAGGAGTAATCAGAATTAAAAAGGAAAATACTGACTAACTATCATTGAAAAGCAAACTTGATACTCTTGCCCACAAATGAAGTCTTTAGGCAAGTAGTATCCGACTAAACTAAACTAGACTACCAATGGTTTCTTTTGCAAATAAAAGTAAATAACTGAAAAAGAAAGAGATCCCTCATTTGCTTGAATTCATCCAAATTATGCCACCGCTTGGACAAATTCTGATGGTGTCGTTGTCAATTAAGTCTTGGATTGCATTCTTCAAGTTGAAACAATCATCGATATGGTGGCCATAGCATTGAAGAAACAGTAGAGGTGTGGAGCTCGCCCTTCTCTCTTGGGTATGTAACCCTCCATTGGGCTCATCTTTACATCCTTGCGAAGGCTTCTGAAGAGATGACCGAGAGAGATATTTCCGGTGTCGGAGAAGATCCTACCCTTCCTTCGCTTAGCCATTTGATTGTGGAGGTCTCGAATATGGTTCTCGTAGTGTTGCACAAAGACGTTGTGGCGAGACTGATATTCTGCTTCCATTTGTTCTTTGAGATCACGGTAGAGAGTATTGAGGCAATACTTGACCCTCTCATCAATATCATCTTCAATGTGGGCTTCGAGGTTGATACACTTTTGGGTCATAGCCTCGAGTTCGCTTTTGACTTCTTCAAGTTCTTCAAACAGCATCTTTGTCTTGTCAGCTTGGATAGATTCTTCCAAGTTGTGCCATGCATCGTCGTTGTTAATTTGCTGCAGGGCTTTGGCGAGTTGAGCCTTGATGTCATTTAGCTCTTCTTGCACAGATGATTGCCCGCTGTCGGAGCCACTTTCCATCTTCAGAAAATTTCTAGCAATGCGGGTGGAAGGTAAATCAAAGGCTTCTCTCCAACCTTCCACATGTTCCATTTCAGCGACAAGGGATTTGGTCAACCCTTGCAGAGTTGGTTGCTCTAGGTACTTCTTGGTGATGACGTGCTTTTCAGTAGACATTGTGTTGGGAGCCTTGAAGTTGAGTAGCTTCAAAAAACTAACAGAAGAGATGCAGAGATGACGTCAGGATCAAATCTAGCCCCAACGAGTCGGAAGTAGGCTTAAACGGTTCAGGCCCAGTTACAGCAAACAGAGGCATTATCTCGCGCGAGACATGTAGTCCCGCACGAGACAATCACACGGAAAGTCGATTTTTATTAATCCTAACTTTTGGTCGGAACGGAGAATCCGTTTTTTGAGGGGTTTCTAAGGCCTTTATAAGAACCTAACGACTAAGTAATCAATCCGATTTTTGTAAAACAAAGCCATGTAAGATTTTGTTTTTGAAGGATATATTATTTTCTTTTTAAAGGGACATCCAAAAGGGTCATTCCGAAGGGACTTTTTCCGAAGGGACTTTTCCGAGGCCTTCTTTATTGTCAATTTTACATGGCTTTGCTTTGGTCAAAAACAAGAAAAGATTACTAAGTCAAACCGACCGGTCACGGAGTGATCCTAAAAGGACAATCTACATGAAAATGTGGCGATGCAGGGCTAGAAGGCTAGGCTCCCCGCGATATGACAATCTAGATGGATTGAATACGCGGAGTGGGATGATCCAACTTCGGAGAGACCGACGACTAGGTGGTTACCGTCATCCGTCCTTAGTGTGGGTCCCGGGTTTATAGAGGGTGAAAGTGCGCTCGCCTGAAATTTTTGGTAATTTCGAAATGATGAAAGTAAAGGAGTCGCCACGCCGTTTTTGAGAGGAAACATTGAAAACCTTTTTAGAGAGAAAACACGGGTTCGGGGGTCAGGTTACGTGTTGGGAAGAACCGAGAGTTCACCCAACACGCCTCGTCCGTAGACGAGTCTTTCAATTAAACATCCAAGGAAAATCCAAAGTGTGAGCAAGTGTTGACAATGAGCAAGTGTGGTAATTATGCATCTTATTAATATGAATTGAGATTTACAACTCGTGAACCCATTATTTAGGGAGGCCACATCCCTGCTACAACAATCTAAAACAGACATAACTCGAAAAGGTTTCTCAGAATAGGTCACGATATGACGCATGACACATGATTCCAGGACTATATATGTCGCGTGACACAGATCACCTTGGAACAATGTGTCGCGTGACATACAAGACCATCTGCGTAAACTTACACAATGAACACCCGTAATCAACAATAACTAATACAGATCCAATTGATTAACCAAATTATATATGAAATACAGAAATAACAACAAATCGACCCCAGGAGTGTGGATATGGGTAGATCCACACCCCCTTGGGGTTTGAACACCAAATTCAAGCAAGTATTCAACAAGAGCAATTCAATTACACAGATCAAACGACTTAAACAGAGAGATTACGATTGGGATTCAGTAATCTAGACAGTTGGAGTCTGATTACTGAATCCTAACAGAAGTAGACGATTAAAATTATAGAGAATTGAATGAGAAGGAAGAGAGAGGAGGGAGTTTGAAATTCGTTACCCTTAATGCTTCCATGAATCCTGTATCAAGTTAGATACAGAACCCTTCAATTCACAGCTACTGGTCTTGAGATCCTGAGAGAGTTGGTGCAAAGGGGTTCAAGTAGCTTGGTTAGAGAGGGGGGTTTGGATTGGAGGGAATTGGTTAGGTTGGAGGTAGGAGAGAGAGGGAATTGTGTTTGGGGGCTTCGTTACGATGCAATTTCTGCAGAGTAACTGTAGGCTGAAGTTGGGATCCATTTCTGAGAGGGGGAGGGTCTTATTTATAGGCTGCAGTTAGTGGTCACCTTGTGTCGCACGACTATACGTAACCACTTTCCATGCCTCGACTTGTCGCGTGACACAAGGTGGCCTCAACCGTTTTTGGCGCCAAAACCAGTTTCTGGAACATTCAGGCCTAATTACCCAAAAGGTCCAAAAAGGTTTATTTCCAACAGGTCCCTGGGCATGAGTAAGGTACCAAAAGGTACATCCTTCGCGGGAAACTTATGAAATGTTTCCGGAAGTCTCGGGACGGGCCGGGAATTTACCAAAATGCCCCTTAATGCAATCTTATTACATTAAAATGCATCTAAAAGGTTGCGAATTGGATTGGCGTACTTATAGAGCCCCTCGGCAACGTCACTTTTGGATAAAAGTGGGGTTGTTGATAAAATAAGACCCAATCCCAATGAGCATAAGGGATAAGGTAACGGGCTAGAGGGTGAATCGGGGAGTCTAATGGCTGGACCTTTCTGAGAAAGGATTCCTATGTATCCCTTAAGAAGGGAATCAAGCCAAATTGTAGTTCGGAAATTACCAATCACAAGAAGAAAGGGGTAGAGATGTGTCTTCATACCTTTGTTGTGCTTACCTGTGACTTCTTGAGGGGTCGGTACTACTGCGGTTGGCTAGTAGCTGCCTTTGGTGCCAGGTTGTAGCTGTCGGAGGGTCTCATGCTGCAACTGGTCTTTGTGGATGTCGGAGGGTCTCATGCTGCAACGGGTCTTTTGTGGATGCCCGAGGGACTCATACCACTTTGTTGGTGCAGGGTAGTTGCCGGAGGGTCTCACACTATCAAGCCGCCGACTGGGTCAGTAGCTGCCGGAGGGTCTCATACTGCAACGGGTCTTTTGTGGATGCCGGAGGGACTCATACCACTTTGTTGGTGCAGGGTAGTTGCCGGAGGGTCTCACACTACTGCTGCTGACAAGTTGTAGCTGCTGGAGGGTCTCATGCTGCAACTGGCCTTTCGTGGATGCCGAAGGGTCTCATACCATCTTGTTGGTGCAGGGTAGTTGCCGGAGGGTCTCACACTACTGCTGCTTCTCTTCGTGGATGCCGGAGGGACTCATACCACTTTTGTTTCTGCTTTGCCGGGGATAGGTGTAGCTGCAGGGGTCTCATGCTACTTCTTTTGTTCTGTTGGGGGTAAGTGTAGCTGACAGGGGACTCACGCTACTTCGCTTCTGCTCTTTGTTGTTCTTTTGTCGGTCTTGTTGCTGGACTATCCTTGCTGATTGTTCGTCTTTTCTTTTGTGCCCTTAGCTTTGCTTGGGAAGCTGGGGACTCTGTTTTTGTCTGGGGAGTTAGCTTCTTTCTCGCTTGGTAAGCCGGGGACTCTGCATTTCTGGGGAGTCGGCTTCTTTCTTTTGGGTTCGGTAAGCCGGGGACTCTGCATTTCTGGGGAGTCGGCTTCTTTCTTCTTGTTTTGGGGCCGTGGACTCTGCAATCCTGGGGAGTCGGCTTCTTTCTTTTTGTTTTAGGGCCGTTGATTCTGTTGGGCTCTGCTTGGGAGGCTATCACAGATACAGGCTTTTGTGTTCTTCTCTCCTTCTCTTTTTTTCAGTTTGGCTTGAGGGCCAGTCTTTGAGGTTTTGTGAGACTCAGTTGATCGTTGTACCTGCAAGGGAGTCTATAACAACTCCAAGCGCTGCATCTAACTAAGATATCTTGTTAGCAAAGATTAACCTATGTTAGCTTGTTTGCACGAGTCTGTATGTTCTGGGAAGGAAACACTATCATTGTTTTAAAAGGTCGGTTTTGTCAGGTTTGTGCATGAGGCCTTGGGATTGTCTCGGATAGGTGTGCATAGTAAGGGTCCTCTCCTGTGTATTTTCATAGGCGTGTATATGAGGATAGGAGGTGTATTATAGCGGCGGCAAGTTGAAAAGTTCTCTGGGGGTAACCACTGCAGGCCTTTCTATACTGTCTGATGTCAACCAAATGTGTCGCCCGACATGCCATGTCTGCTTGGCCTATTGAATTGCACGACTGAGAGGAGCTCATAACAGGTCCTTTTTAAAGTCGGTTCAGGCTTCATTTGCAAGCACTGTCTTCTCAGTAGAGGAAACCAGCAACCCCTGTTTGGCAGAGAAGCGAATTCTTTGGCCAAGACTGATACTTTCGGCTGAGAATGGAGCATTATAGTGAAGAGGTTGCTTCCCGGGAGTGTCAATTTCGTCGGGACTTTGTCGAGATTTGGGGATTTCATCTGAGGCAACATAGAAGGGTTATTGACAAGCGGTACAATATGCCGTGCATTTGGTCTTTAAAAGACTGGAGGGTCGAATGGGATTTGCTCCGGGCTGCCTCCTGCTTCTGGGACTCAGAGTGTCATGTCTTCTCTTTGTCATACAATGATCTAACCCCAACCATGGAAGACTTTAGGGCATTGACAGGCTTGGGTGAGACGGTCACTGTAGCATTCCCACGGGACGGTCGGTCGGTTGTGGAGCAGTTATCGGACTTCTTGTGTCTGCCAGCGGATCAGGTGTTGTTTATGATTCTGGGTGATGGGTCCGTAGACTTGACTCGGATGGCTAGGTTGTGCCTGTCCCGTCCTGCGTTGTTTGACCTTTCTACCTCTTTGGATATATTCATGATGCTTGCCCTGTCGGCTTATTATTTCTGCCGCTATGTCGGAGTCTGCTCAAGTGCGTTGCTGGAGACTGTCAGGCAACTGAGGGGTGACCGGGGTGTGGATATTCATCAAATTAAATCTGGCCAAGGGAAGATGGACATTGTACCACTATTGCTGGCTGAGACCTACCATGGCATTGACAGGTTTGCAGGGGGATCAGACTTCATGGGAGCAGGCAGTCCTGGTTTGTTATCTATGTGGTTCTCTGAGAGGTTACGCTTGATCGGGCCATTACCAGAGGGTCGAGTGGAAATGCCTTGGGTGACCCGGCCACGCAGGCTGCTGAGGGATATAGCTGCTGACAGTTGGCAGATGAGATTGTCATAGTATGAGACCACTGATCTGAGCTTTTGGATTCCTGCCTGGAACTTACAGACCATGAGAGACATTCAGGATGGATCGGTAGTAGTCGATCGCTGTGCTTGCAGTATCTTCTTCGTATCCCATCGTTGGTGAGCAGAAGTACAAAAATTTCGCAGATTGTTCGAGCTGAGGGAGAGGTCAAGGACCGATGTCGTTCCATATCTGGGACCGAACCCCAGACTATACAGTTTTTCATCAGATCCTTTCTGGAGGGTTTTCTTCCCACTCGTGTGCTCCTTCGGTAGTCTAGAGGGTTTATATTCCTGACCACAGAGTATCTGTTTGGTATGAGGAGCATCAGGGTCCTGCACAGCTGGCTATAGAGGCTCACCGTCGGGAATACTTGGGGGCAGATTATCCATCCAGTCGGTCTTTCAGGGATACAGAGGCACGGGGAAACCCAGACAATATTACCGGTGATGCTGCTGAGGATTATCGGAGGTGAGAGATCCGGAGGGCTGCTTTGAGGGATGATCCATAGGTGATGGCTCGCAGAGAGGCATTGAGACAAGAGAGGGTTGCTAGGGCCGCCTTGAGGGAGACTGGTCTGATTGAACCACCGATGCGTGTTATTCCTGAATTGGGACGGGCTCAGACCGATTTATTTTACATTCCTAAACCAAAGACCTCCCGGGGACCGAGGAAGAGGAAGGACAGAGGAGCGAGTTCGGGAGCAGGGACGAGTCTCTAGACACTTTTCTGAGAGATAGGAGACTACTATTTTTTCCTTTGTTTTGAGAGTAGGAATTATTTGTATGGAAACTCAGTATCCTTTGATTACTTAATGCAGACGAAATAGATGTTGAAAATTTATTCCTTTTATTCGCAGCAGGCTCTTTGAGTCAAAAGCAGGCCGTGCTTGAACTCATCAACAAGAATATTAACTCCAAATGAACCTTTTGAATAAGCTTTGGAACTGTAATCAAAACACATTTTAGCAGGAGGAGAAATTTTTTGCAGCAGTTTTAGACCGAACCACAAGTGGTTGCCTACGTTCCCCTTTTTGTAAGAGAACTAAGGGGCTTAGGTCTCCGTAGTTCGACTCAATCGACTTTTGTGTTTAAGAAAGGGGAAGATAGAAGGGGGACATGGTGTAACCCTGTTTTTTACCTAGACCGCCCTTTTTAGGGTTTTCGGTCTAGCTGGGTATATTCTTTTGCACCGGGCGCGTCCCTTATTTTTGCAAGGACTACCTTTTGAGAGGTTTTCAGTCTCATCTGGGACAATTTTGTTGCGCCTTTATTTCTCATCATTTTTTCTTTTCTTTTCATTTTTTTTATTATTTTTTTTTATTTACAGAGGGGGAAAAGAATCAATCATACATAATACCTCCGCAACTTGTCTCCGTTGACGGGGTGCAAAAATGGGTTGCCATCCAAATATGTCAGCTGCATAGCTCCTCCAGAGAATATCTTCTTTGCTAGGAATGGTCCGACCCAAACACGTGTGCCCATTTGCCCAATGCACTGCTCTGATTCGAGGGCTTCATCTTAAGGACCAGATCGCCAACCTTGATGTCCCTGGGTTTCACTTTCTTGTCAAAGGCACGGGCCATTCTTCTTTGGTACGCCCGGTTATGCTCCATGGCTTTTAGTCTGCTTTCGTCTAACAGAGCCAATTCATTGTATCGACTTTGGAGCCATTCAATCTCATTCACCTCATTCTCGAGCAGAACCCTGAGGGATGGAATCTCTAATTCAATGGGCATGACAGCCTCCATACCGTAAGTCAGAGCTGCATGGGTTGCACTGCGGCGTCAATTGAAGTGCGGTAGCCCCATAATGCTAAATGCAGCTTCTCTGGCCAGTCTCGTCCTCGCTCGGCCATTTTCTTTATGATTCTTTCCAAGTTCTTATTGGCAGCCTCAACAGCACCGTTCGTCTGCGGTCTGTATGGTGAAGATTTATGGCGCTTGACCATGTATTCAGTGAGTAGTCGATCAGTTTCTCCTTCGAAATGGGTTCCATTGTCAGAAATAATCTCGTTTGGGACACCGTAGCGGCAGAAGATCTGCTCCTTTATGAAGCGAACAACCTTCTTCGCCATGAGCACTTTGTAAGACGCAGCTTCTACCCACTTTGTGAAGTATTCTACTGCAACCAATACAAACGAATGTCCATTGCTTCCGGGCGGAGTTATTTTCCCAATGACATCAATCCCCCATGTTGCGAAGGGCCACGACGTTGTCATGCAGTATTGGTCATGAGGAGGAATGTGGTTCAGATTGGTGAATCGCTGGCATTTATCACAAGTCCGCACAAATTGAATGCAATCCGTCTCCATAGTAATCCAGAAGTAACCTAGTCTGATGATGCTATGCATGAGAGACCGAGCGTTCATATGAGGTCCGCAGGCACCGTTATGAACATCTTCCATTACTCTTTGGGCCTTTTCTTTGCTGATACAGAGCAGGAGTGGACAACCTTCCCTTTTCTTCCATAATTCATTGCCAAGTATGACGTACTGAGCTGATAGTCTCTTTAGAGCTTGCAAGCTTTTGGCGTGGACACCTTTTAAGTCTCCTTCTTTGTCAACAGGGAAGGATGCTTCGCCATGCTTGAGATATTGAAAGATCCGCTGTACTCTACGGCTCACTGACGGTTTCGATCTCAAATGTCACAACAATATGCGGGGATTTTCTCGCCTACCGACCACGAAACAGGTTCTGATCGATTTTCCTTCTCGTTCCGGGAGTTTATACCAAAGAGGCCAGAGTAGCTAGGAGCGTCGGCCAAGAATCTGCTTTTTGTCTCGTAAGGCAGAACTGGAATGACACTTCCTTGAATTGACCGAAGTGAGGGATTACGCAATGTAAGCATGGTACTTTTGAGACAATGGATCTATAATTTTCCACTTGTTGGCGGCACGATTGATTATTTATTGGGAATCAACCGAACACTTCCTAACTTCTTCCACATGTTTCCGCTCAGAGGGCACTCTGCACTCAGCTATGCAAGCTTCGTATTCAAGGCGGCATTTGTTAGTAATCGCTGAGAAATTCGAAGCAATTGATAGCTATGGGGTATGCATATCATTCGGGTCTACTAGTACCATCCCGATGCCATTACCTATTTTGTTTGTTGCTCCATCAAAGAATAATTCTTTCACCGGTTGCCGTTTTCTATAGCAAGAATCCCCTATGCAGGAAATTGGAGATCCGGTCCTCGGGCTTACTGTGACTTGGGAAGTCGGCCAAGCTGATCTACTTCAAAGCACTGTCCTTTGATTGATTTCACGGATCACATATTTGATATCCAAACTCGGCTAAAAAGAAGGTCCATTTCACCAGAATCTGGGTGTGAGATGTTACCTCATCACCCCGGAACGTAGAGTATCTCGATCGGGTCCATCTTGGAGACTAAGTGTACAAAGGTGTGGGATAAAGCATATAGTGCTTTAGCTTTCCGACCACCCGGACTGCGTTGTTCGCGCATGTCTCTCTCGAGGGCAAGATAATTCAACTCACTACCTTGGAATTTGCATCTAACGAAATAAAATGGCATTCTCAATCTTTGAATCCCTTCTTTCTCTCAGGTATAGCATAGCCCGATGAAGCCAATGCCTGCGCCCATAATCGACATAGCAGCAAGAATAGGCTTGCTTCGTGAGGCGGACAAAGAATGGGAGGATTGACAAGGTAAGCTTTTGATCCTCTCGAAGGTGTCCGGTTGTGCATTCTTCGTTCCAAACCACTTCCCACGACACTTCTTCTTGAGTAGCTTGAAGATCCCGGTTCTCGCACATATGGAGGTCACCGGGTTGGTTGTGAATAACTGGCTGATGTACTATAATCGACCCATGAATCCTTTTTACCTCGAGAGAGCAGGTTCTAGGCGGCTTCATCTTGACGATTGCATTTAACCTTTACGTGGATCATATTTCGTATGCCGCGTTACGTGACCATATACCCCCAAGACATTACACTCGAATAACTCCAAAGGTGCAATTTGGTCGGATTTAGTCTCACTTGAGTGCTTCCTCGGAGTCTGTTCCAAGGAAGAATTTCCTCAAGTCAATGAAATGCTGTCCATCCGACCCTTTCGGAGGTGAATAATCCATATATCATCTACATACACTTCAATCTCTCTTGTGTATCATGTCGTGAAATTGCGGTAGGGTAAGTAACGGCTCTGCGATAGGTAGCCCGGCATTCTTCTGACCCAAACTAAGCATTGCTTGTATAACAATAAGTACTCCATGGAGTTATAAACGCTTGTCTTAACATCTGATCTTCCTCGGCCATTTTGATTCCGATTGTAACCCGCAGGAAACCATCATTGAAGGACTCTGACCTCGAAGTTTTGCGGTTGCACTCTACTATGCATGTCAATGGGTTGGGCAAAGGGAAGTCATCTTTGGGACTAGCCTTATTGAGATCTCGGGAAATCTACTGCAGACTGAACCTTTCCGTTAGCTTTTGTAGTGTTCAAGCACAATGTTTGGACAACCAATTCGGATATTCAATCACTTTGGATGAAGCCCACCCTGTAGGAGTTTTTCAATTTCTTCTTTCACTGCAAAGGACCACTCGGGTTTTATCCGCCTCAGCCACTTACGCTTGATCGGCTTAATTTACGGATCTAGAGGAATCCAGGTGCTCTACGATAGAAGTATCCGGCCCGGGCATATCTTTGTAAGACCAAGCAAAGATGTCCATATATTCTTTAAGCAATTCAACCAAGGGGCAACCCGTTCAGATCTCCGGGAGAAGAAGCTACACAATCTGCGTTTCTTTGGGTTCATTCGGTCAGTTCCCAGGGTTCACCGCTTGTCAATACCTCATCGGCGGCTTGGGCCCCAGGCTTTCCTTTTACCGCTCACTTCTGTTTGAATCTTTTTCTAAAAATTTGTTCATCGATTAAGTTCAGCATTATCTTCAATTGAATTAGGCTTTAATTATTTTTAAATCTTGATGATTATTTTTTGTTAAGCATTCAATTGTTAGATTGGCAATCACGAGGTACTCGGAAAGATCAACCACTTTATTCAAAGCAAAATTAGGAATACGGTGTTTACAACTCGAAGACGGTCTTACATCGTAGAGGACATTAGACCGGCTCGAGAAGACTCAAATTCTAATAACTAGAGACTCGGGAGGCGACTCGGGATACGGGGCAATTTAGGACTCCTGGAGGGACAAGGACGAGGAATTTGAGCCCTAGCTTTTCAATCATAGTCTCCACTGTCGGCGGACGGTCCTCGGAACGAAGTCCCAGTGCACGCGGTCCTTACTGCGGCAGGTCTTCGGCTTGACTAGTTCCTGGCGGATTCCTTCTCGGAACTCTAGCATAGCCGCCATCTCAGCTTTGTCGGAGGAAAAGTTCAATCAAATCATTCGGCTCCTTAGCACCATATTTCATTTACGCAAAGACGCACCGCTTCCGGGGCTGACGGCCCCATTTTGCTCTTCAAACAAATCTGCCAACTCGCCATCAATATCTGCCGGGAGGTCGGCACCGCAGAATTTTACATATATTGTGTGGGCTCGTCAGGAACAAGCTTTTCAAACCGATTTTCATATTCGGGTCCCAGAGAGTGGTAGAATTGCTCTCGTAGGTGGCGGTCACACCTTGCCTTTTGGGCAAACTATCAAACATTTCCTTCACCGAGTTCTTGCTGACTGGCGAACCTCTGGATCGTCTTCATTCTTTCTTTCGGCTGGAATCGGCCTAGCAGCTCGGGACAAACAAACATATCCCCATCTTCTACGACAAAGTGCTTATTCGGAGACCAAGCTGTACGAGGCGCATTTCGGGCTTCTTGTACTTTCTACCCATTCTTGAGGTCATATTTTCTTTGAAAGCCTTGGTTTTGTCATACACCTTATCTTCCTTAGTCGCACAATGCCCCGGACACAGCCTATTTCTCTTAGGCTGGCAGCGGCCTACAAGCCTACACGGTCCACATTGGCGTTTTCCCTGACCCAGAGACCGGGGATATAGCTCATACCTCTTAGCATTTTCAACACGGGAGGAATCTTGTACGAAAGATGTCATCAAATCTATAGTACGAGACTTGCCCACTTAGGTTTCTGTTCAATGCGACCACATTTGAGCGTCGGGTTCTCACAGTCGAGTTTGATCTCCATTGCGGTAAGGTATTTGTATTGGCAGTTTCTCTGATCCTTAACACTATCACCATAGATGGTTGTCGGCACCCCTTCTGCTGGAAGCTTTAAAGCATTGGTGAAGCGTGGAAGCTACGGCTCCAATCACAAGTGGATCCGAGTGTCTACTTGATAATGCGCTCTGTTGCGATAGGAATGTCTATAACCTGAAAATCCACCATCATCTCCTTACCTCCAAACACCAAATTAAGAGAGACTATCTGACAACACTTGCAAGGATGTCGGAATCGTAAGCCTTTATGGTTTTTGGCTAGATGGTTTGAGGTTACGCAGCGTTGATGTCAAACATACTGAATCATTTTGGCGGGGAGCACATTCATCGTGACCCGTTATCTATCAACACATGGGGGAATCCGCGCGTCCCTCGAGAGGCACCGTAATGTGTAAGGACTCATTATGTTTCGCAAGTAAGCGAGGCAAGTCAAAGATGCTGTGAAAGTAATGATATTCCCATCTTGCGCCCGTTCCAATCGGGTGGCAGTGCTTCGTGCAGGGTAGCGTTGACGGATACCTTCGTTTTGGCCCAAAGCTTCTTCCAACTTTAATTTGTGAGGGTAGGAGGATGTAAGTAGGGACCACTGAAAGGAAATATCGGCTTGCGTTCTTTTCAAGCTATTAATCGATGTCGGGTCTTCTGAACTTCTTCGTCTAACTGTGAGGATTAAGGAAGGGGCCCGAGGGGTTAGAGCACTGTGGCTGCTTTCCCTTTCCCGGACGGATGTGGATTATTTACTCCCAACATTCTTCTGAGCGAGTCAGCAGTTAACTTCTTTAGCTTTGTTCATCAACCACGAACTCTTTGCTAGCTTCCTTGAGTTACGCTAACGTGAGGCGGGACGGGGTGATTGCGGTATGGCGAAATTTGCTTGTCGTATCTCATTGATGGTCGAGGTGCTTCCAAACCGGTATATCTGAGTTCCTCCGGGGAAATTGGGGATTCTCTAGGAGTCGTGAAGATATAGTATTAACAATCAAGCGCTCTTCATAATCATCAAGCTCGACAATATTATTCACGTCAAGTACAAATCATCGAGATACGAGAACATAACGGAAGTTATCTTTCATTTCACCCCGGAACGAGGAGGTTACGTCGGTTTTAGAGCCTCGTACAACCATTGCTATCATTCCCAACTACGGGTTCTCCCGAACTCTAATACATTAACAAAATAATCATTCTCAAAGTCAATAAGATTCACATTGTTGCTCGGCGGAGGATTGTTGACAATATTTGGGCGGGGAGATTTCTCTACATCTTCTTGTAAATCCACTAAGCCTACTGTAGTTATCTTCTTGAGAGTTACGCGGGGAGTTCGTAGTGTGCCTCGGAAATTGGTGAAAACGGCAATGCACTAGCATCCATATGAGGATTAGAGTGAGCGGAATTGTAGTTCTCCGATGGCTTTATCATGCCGGTTAAATATGAGCCGTTGAAAATTTCCTCAGTTGACATACCCGAATCATCAAATCGCGAGTTTGTGGCCTAGGTGGAAATCTCATTGGATTACGCACATTGTTACTTCCCCTTTGAAGATTATTGATGTTATGTTGTCTTTGGTGGCTCTCTTCCTCTTGGCGCCATTCTTTGAGACGGGATTGGAGTGCACGATACCCGGTAACTTCCACCTGCTTGTTGTTCGCTGGCTGGTGTTTGCATTTTGGAGTTTGGTTGAGCAGTCTATTTTCACTCCTAGCTCCCATTCCCACCATCTCTCATGGAATCTGGGTACCATCCTTTCCCAATGGCTTCCCTAGCGGCTTAACACATGATAGAAAGATGTCCTTTTGGTCTTGGAGGGGATTGGCTCCGATAACTCGTTGAGCTTAGCATTCCAGCGTTTGTAAAATTACGCCAATTGACTCATCAGAGCTTACGGATAGTTCCTACCAAATCATCCCGAGGTAGTGCGCCATTCCAAATTACCCTTGTACTTTTCCGGGAAGGCTTAATTATCCCGCTCCAAGTAGTACTGACATTCTTGCTTGAGCTAAAAACCATGTAAGTGTCGATCCTTTCGAGGTTAGGTGGAAGTGGGAAGCCATGAATTCGGGAGTGCGGCCCATTGCCCCCATTGTCATCACATAAGTGTCTATATGCGTCTTTGGACGGGCGGTACCATCAAAATCTAGCTTGGGCATCTTAAACTTATGCGGCAAAGGTGTCGCTTGGGCGGGATCCACGACTTTAAGACAGCTAGAACCCACAGTTAATCATCAATCTGTTCTTTGCATACATTTCGGCAAAGCGCCATTTATACTCAGTGCCAAACTTGAAGTGCGAGGAATTTACGGGGAGCCACTTTGTTGACGACGGTATTGGGAAATCGGAATTAGGTCCCACGGGCAAAGCGGTCGGTGGGAGACCAAAAGTACTAGGAATTCCAATATTGCTGTCCGACAAGCTAATCGGGCTAGGGAATCTTGTTTCCATACATGTCATAACCGTTAAATTGCCCACCGGAGTTACGAGAGCATGTATTGTGCCCAGTGACCTCTGTCTTGCGACCAAGAGAAGATATTCCTGAGTGGTACATGGAGGTGAGTATGGGGTAGAACCATAAATATGCCGAGTAAGGGTGGAACAGTTTCTTTGGTTGAGAAAAAAAAAGTTGTCTTAGAGTGCAAGCTAGCTGGTACTTTGAAACAACTTGTCACGAACTATCGGTTTCTGAGAGCCGGTCTTGAACATTCTGGCTGAACACCATGTTGAGCACCACCACGATAACCATGCGGATACACTTATTTGTCTTGAGAGGCATTTGGGAAAAGCTGGTTGGCCCGAGACCCATGCTGGCTAGCAGTCTTTGGAGCATTAGGAGTTGGAGAGAGCGGTGAGAACAAAGAAATTCACACATCTTAGGCCGTCATTTACGCTAACACCTTCTTTGGATAACTTTGGCCAAGCCCTTGGGAAGATGGGGGAATGAACCTTCATTGGTCACTTGCGTCATTCACAGGAGACACCGCTTGATCGGATCTTGGAACATAGCTCTTCAGGGGAGGCATCGTATTGTAGCTAGGTACAGGTTGGGCGGCGAGGTAAAGTGGATCCGATTTCATTATGGCTATCTTCCGTAATCTCTTCATAGGAACCATCCTCCCAGACGAAGTACCGCAATCCCTTTGGCTCGTGGGCTTCTACGAAACGGTTGTGAGCCTGCTTAGCCGTGAGCCTTGGCATTTTGAACTAAAGAGACGAGCCTCCACGCTCCCGAGCTAGAGCGGCTTCCGGCATCACCCTAAATTCCTCTGTAGTCATCTCATTCAAACACCGTCGACCCCCTGTCATTGAGCCACTGCGGGCGAGCGGGAAAAACATCTCCCATTTCCGGCCATTTCGATTCTAAACCAGCGTACTTTGCTTGCACACGGACCAAACGACCTCCAGAGGCGGATGAACGGACCCAGACTCGCCGTATGCTGAGGTGTAGAGAGGGGTTTATAAGGTGTTTGAAGGGGAAATTTTTGAGTAACGGGGAGAGGGAAAGAAACGGGACAGGACTTCCTTACGAAACCTGGAATTATTTATGTTCAAGTATAAATTAGTATTTTAAATCCTAAATACAGTTGGGAAAGGATAAGCCTTTATTCATGCTAACTATACCTCGGGGAAACCTAATGACGCAACGTTCGAATTACATCAAATGCTTTGTTTTGAAACATATAATAGGTGATGGTACCTAGCCCCGAACCTAACATCTTTATGGAGCGAAAGGTTTGTCCAAATTTCTAAGGAAATTTGGGCGGCATAACGAGTCTTTTCGAAGAATTTCGAAGAAAAATCCGGCATGACCACTCGTCGGTACATGTTGGCAATGCGGCATGATCTCTCGTTTAGAACACGCCACGAGAGTGACATGTTCCCACGTGAAATCATGTTGCATTTGGCAAGCATGTCCACGAGGTGTGAGGTTTTGGGAGAAGGTATAAGGACCTATATTATTTTTCAAAAAACACTTCATTTTGTTGTAATGAAAACATTGTATCAAAAACCAAGCTTGTGGGTAAGGTTTTAGTGTGGTGCCACCTATAACGCACTAGGGGTTTTAGGTTTGATTTCGGGGCGCTCAAGCGTAGGCGAGATTTCATGGCGCGTCAGCGATGCGCGTCAATCGCACCCACGAGGTTCTAAATCTAAGTGATGTAGTGTGCCGAGTGACTATATTCATTTATTTACAAAAAAACGAGATTTTTTTTATTATTTTTTATTTTTTTTTGAAAAAAGAAAACAACACACACCCTCGCACAGGGATAAACGAGGGGAGCAGCAAATCAATTGAGTCACGCTTGATCCGAGGGGCGCCCTGAAACCCGGTCTTCGATGTTCTGTTCAGTGGCCGCCCTTTGTCGCGTGACACGGGACAACTTGAGAGGCCAAAGGTGTCGCACGACACTGGTTGGTCTTTGAACCGGCCCAGCTCTTCAATCATCAGGCTCGGCCCACTGTTTTACCATAGCGAGCAACACGAAAAGGAAGACTAATGCACTGAAAGTGACCACATGGCCTTGAAAAGGGCTCGCAAGTTCCATAATCAGCAAAGATGTATGAATCCACAAAATGATTATCAAATAATGCACACAAAATGGATGTATTGGATGTTTGACTAAATAAAAGCTTGACCCGCTCAACACTTGAAAAGCGAGGTTTTCAAGTGTTTCATCCCAACTGGAGTCGCAGCTGAATGTGCGCTCGCCTAGAAAGAATTTTGGGTTTCCGGTTTAAATGAAAAAAGGAGTTGCCACGCCGTTTTAAGAGGAAACATTGAAAACCTTTATTTAGAGAGAAAACATGAGTTCGGAGGAGTCGGAGTTACGTGTTGGGAAAGAGCAGGGATTCACCCAGCACGCCTCGTGAGTAGACGAGTCTTTCAATCAAAACATCCAAGTAAATCGAGTGTGTGCAAATATTGATAATAAACGAAGTGTGATTAAAATGCATCTTATTAATTATGGAACAAGAATTTATATTGTGAGCCCATTATTTAGGGAGGCCACATCCACATTACAAACAATCTAAAAGCGATTCTGAAAAGGAAAAGGGTCTGCACGGATGGGTCATGTATGTCGCATGACACATCGCGCGATGACCACATGTGTCGCGTGACACGGGGATCGCTTGGAGGCAAGGTGTCGCGTGGCACATGCATGAGCCGTCTGCGGAAACGGAGCAATAAGAACCTGAGAATCAACGAAGCTATACGAGATCTAATCATTTAACTAGATTACGAACGAAATACGAAACGAAACTAAATCAACCCGGGGAGTGTGGATATGGATAGATCCACTTTTACAGCCCAGGGGTTTCAAACACCAAATCGATCAAATAATCAACAATGATAAGCTCAGTTGCACGGTGTCGGATTAAACGAGAGATTGCGATTGGGATTCGAGTAATCCAGATAGCTAGGATCGATTACTGAATCAAAACAAAATTAAATGCTAGAATTAATAGAAATTAAGCAAGAGAGAGAGAGAGATTGGGTTTAGGGAATCGTCGTTACCCTTGTTTGCTTCCACGAATTCTATATCCGAGTCGAGATATAGAACCCTTGATTCTTAAAGCCACGATGCTGGAAGGGTGATGCTAGGGGCTCAATTGGTGTAGCTTGAGGAATTGGGTTTGGAAAGGAGGGTGGGTAGGTTGAAGGTAGGAGAGAGAGGTTTGTGTTTAGAGGGGTTCGATTCTGTGCAAATTCTGCGAGTAGCATTAGGCTAAAATTCGGATCCGTTTATGAGAGGGGGAGGGTCTTGTTATAAGCTCAGGTTAGGTTTTGCCTTAATTTGTCGCACCGACCTTACGCGTCCACTTTTTATGCCTCAGGTGTCGCGTGACACAAGGTGGCTCAACCGCACAGCGCAGAAAACCGGTTTACGGAACATTAGGAAAATACCCCGAGGTCAGCGGGTTTTATTCCCGAGGGTCCTTTGGCATGAATAATGTACCGAAAGGTACTTCCTTCGCGGGAAACTCATGGAACGTTTCCGGAAGTCTCGGGATAAATTTGGCCGAATTTACCAAAACGCCCTAAATGCAATTTTATTATATTAAAATGCATCTAAAGGTTGCGAATTGGATTGGCGTACTTACAGTGCGGCTTGATCCATAAACTACCTCTCGCGAGGCACCCGGCCGGTATCTGGGACGACGAATCAGTAAAAATTGCCGAAGCTCAGGAACACATCTACGATCAGCGAATTGAGGGAAGACGTATGGCCCCTATGCTACGAGGAATCCTCCTCGACTATGGCGCAACTTAGAGCGGCTGTTCGGGGAAGAGACGAGCTGATCGAGCGTTGGCCGATCGGGTCAAATCCATGCACTACCGCCTAAGGCCACCAAAAAGCCGGCGGAGCGGGCCGCCCAACCCGACTGCCCGAAGACGCAGAGTTCCACGAAAGAGGACCCGATCCTCGCTCAGGCTCAAGGCGGCCCGGGCGAACATTTGCCTTGGGTCCACTTCTCCCACATCCTTCGTATCCTCACAAGCTGAAGCTAGAGGAAAGTCGGGTCCGTATCATGGTCCCAGGTGGGCTGCGACCCCGAACGAGAAGTCATTCGGAATGATTGGCAGCATCCACTCACAGCAACATTATCACCTTCCGCAGATTTGGACCTTCCAAAATTTGGGGAGCGTCCGCAAATGAACCACTACACATCGCGAGTCCCAGTGGACGAGCGTACGCCTTCCCGCGTGTTGGTAGGCGGAGGTTAGGAATGAATGTCTTGCCCGCCCAGATGATGGACTCGCTTGACATCGAGCCTACGGTCTGAAGCCTTGAGTCACACCTTTGTCAAGGCTTTATGATTCTGCAAGTGCGGAGTTCTCGGGGTTGTTACTCTTAATATACGGATTCGACGGCGGATGATCCCCGCTTTGAATTCCAAGTGTTGGACATTCCAGTCACTTTCACCTTTGACCATTCTAGGAGCATCCACACAGCTGCATCAGATCAATGGCGTGGCATCCACCCTTCACCGGTGCCTCCAAGTTCATGCAAGGCAACGAGCTAACCACGGTCTGACGACGACAGTCACCACCTTGGGGACCGGCACCTGCGACATTCGGGTGTTAGAAATCCAAGCATAATGACGACGTAATGGCATTAAGTTGGATTCACTCACGGGGAGACCTCGAAGATCCCGAATATGCGCGTGGACCTTCCCATTTGTTTCAAGACAAGATTCCTCCCGCCATGAAGATGATGGAACTCATGAACTACATCCCGGGAGGCGGGGCTCGGCAAAAAGGTTACGGGACGACACCAAGTCATCAAAGTCGAGGACCGCGCCACGGTCCCGGGGGCTTGGTTATGTGCCGGCAAGTCGACATCGGGGAGAACGAAAGGCTCGCCCGCACCCAGGCGGCGGCCAACGGGAACCTCCGACGGCACACCCAACCTCCGACCTTACGGTTTTGACCTCGCTCATTACTTCACCCGAGGCAACCGACAGGCGAACCGAGGGGACCAGACAGAGGCAGAACCGGCGGAAGCGAGGGGACCGACAGAACCGAGGCAAACAGTAGGAAGCTGAGGGGGACCCGATAGCCCGAGGCGATCAGAGACAAGGGAAAAAGAAGAAGGGATGATCGACACGAGAGACTATAGAAAGGATGGAAAAGCTAGCACGGGACCTCAAAGCGTTTGAGGAAGGGACTCGAAGCTAGTCCGATAAGAGGAGCGTTCCTCGACATCGCGGCTACTGCACGGACCAGCGCCACCGCGAGTCCAGTGGCAGTACACATTGAAGGGAATCCCGAGACTTGGAAGAGCAACTTCCCGAGGAGTACTCTTCACGGGAAGCAGTTGTTCGGATCGGCCGCCGAGGCCACATTCGAACGAGTAACTCCAAAGCGAAGGAACCGGGAATTCATAGAAGACACTCTCGGTGGACCAGCTCTACGAGTCTTTTTGAAGAAGTCATGGAGGTGCCAAGGCTGATTCGGCCTGGGCTCACGAAAAGCAGCATGATCGCCATGATTAGGACAGCCCCGAAGCCAAGCCTCTCGATCCCCGAACCCTCATCAAGCATCCAGCAATGCCACGAAGAAGCTGGGTAACTTTCATAGAACCGAGGGCAAACGGACGAAATGGAAGACAAGGCTGGGCCTACACCCGCATCTCCTGGCTTAACCCGGTCTCGAACCCTGCGAGTCGGTCCTTGTAAAAGTCTAGTCCTACGAGTCGTCCAACGGCCTTACGCCGAAAGACTATGATAATGTAGCTAACCATGTATTTCCGGTCTCGTTTAATGAAAAGTCTGACCTTTCGGAGTAGCCTCTCATTGCCACTTTAACAACTGATATGTTAACAAACAACTTAAAAGACGTTAATAAATCAATTGATAAAAAAGCGAGACACATTAAATAGACAATACATTAAAGAAGTTCTCAAGCGTGTAGTTGACGAGAAGAGGACAAACCGGGCCCAAGCTGCCGAAGAGGTTATGACCGAAGTGAACCTGGGAGTCAATCTGAGAGCCTAAAGAGACACAAGTGGGCGGTTTCTTCGCCGATGCATAAAAAAGAAATACACGATAAGCCTCCTCACGGGAGTATGTTGACGTGTTTGCACAGTCCGTACCAGGACATGCACGGGACTCGATCCCTTGATCGTGGAGCACGAGAATTCCCACGGATCCCGAATCCAAGCACATCAAACGAAGGCTGCGCAAGATCAAGCGAGTGGTCCTTGCAAGTTAAAGAAGAAATTAAGAAAATGCTCAGGAGTTGGTTTCATCGCCAGTCGATTGAGTACCCGGCTGGCTTTCCGACATCGTGGCGGTCACCAAGGGTTCGCTGGATACAACCAGATCAAAATGTCCGAGGAAGATCAAGCCAAGACTGCTTTCACCACTTCGTGGGGGACATACTGCTACACGGTCATGCCGTTCGGTCTAAAGAACGCTGGGGCTACTTACCAGCGGGCTGCAACAGCCCTCTTCCATGACATGATTCACAAAGAAATCGAAGTATATGTCAACGACATGATCATCTACTCCAGAGGATCAGACATGCAGCACATGACAGATCTGAGAAAGTTCTTCAACAGACTCAGAAAGCACTCCATGAGATTGAACCCTGCGAAGTGCACCTTCAGCGTCAAGCGAGGTAAAGTACTGGGGTACATGGTTACAGAAAGAGGTATCGAAGCCGATCCCAAGAAAATCAAGGCCATCATTGACATGAAGCCGCCTCAGACCTTGACAGAAGTGAAGAGTTTTATGGGAAGACTTCAGTACATCAGTCGCTTCATCAACCAGTTGACATCTCTCTGCGAGCCCATGTTCAAACTGATGAAGAAGAATGCCGACATCAAATGGGACTCCGAGTGCCAGACAGCTTTCGAGAAAATCAAGACCTACTTGGTGAATCCCCCAATTCTGTGCCAGCCATATGAAGACAAGCCACTACTCCTGTACCTGACAGTAACAGACACGTCAATCGGAGCAATGCTTGGCACAAGAACGAAAGATTCCAAGGTTGAGCATGCAATCTACTTCGTAAGCCGAAGCTTCAAGGAAGTGAACTCGGCTACTCGGCTAGAGAAAACTTGTACCGCCTTGGTATGGGTAGTCGGGAAGCGAAACACTACATGCAGTCACATTCAGTGCTCATGGTCTCCAAAATGGACCCCGTTCGATATCTCTTTGACAAGCCATCCCTGTCAATGCGACTAGCCAAGTGGTCATTCTTCTGGTGAGTTCGACATCAAGTACAATGGTCGAGAAAATCCATAAAGGGCGAGTAATGGCGGTCAGTGGCCGACTTCCCAAGCAGTGAACCTAAGGGTCCTGATCCGCAATTTCCGGATGACGGAATCTTTTCACTCGACAGCGCAAACCGCTGGCAACTCTTCTTCAATGGGGCAGCCAACAAGAAGGGGAATGGTATTGGAATGCTCCTTGTCGATCCCAAGGACGAGCACACTCCCATAGCTATCAAGCTGAATTTTGAAACAACCAACAATGCAGCAGAATATGAAGCCTACGCAGCCGATCTAGAAGCTGCCCTCGAGCGCAACATATCAGAACTGGAAGTATACGGAGACTCAGCATTGATCATCAATCAAGTGTCCAACAAATGGAAAATAATAGATTTTGGCCTCCAGAAGTACCACGCGTACATGGAGGAGCTCATTGCTCAGTTCATGGACATCTCTTTCCACTATTTGCCAAGAGACAGGAACCGCCGCGAGATGCCACAGCAACCCTCGCCTCTCTTGTCGAAATTCCCGATGGGAAATTAGTAAAACCCCTCGAGAATAGGCGGACGGGAAACACCCGCCTATTCTTGTGAGATCAAAATAAAAAATGAAACGATCGGC